>OENT01001253.1:0-50800 GCA_900239685.1 Rotaria macrura | reverse complement strand
CTTTGCTACAGTAAAATTAATTGAATATTGAAAATAGTCTGTATCAATGATAGAATTTGCATGCTGTTATTGTCACTCTTGTTAGAATAAGCTTCATCTTAAGCATCTTACTAGATTTGTCCACGTTCAACATTAATTTTATGATTTAGATTCATATGGCGGAAAGAAAAAGGAAGGTAGGAAGAAAGTCGTACTCATACGTATGAACGTAGTCCATCAGTCCAAACTATACCTGTAATCGCTACATGATGTAGAGAACGTCAATAGTTGTCGTTAGTTGTAGATAAAGTCGTTGAGAAAACATTATAAGCAATATCTTTCTGCGTTATATGGTACATACCTACATCGTTCTGGAGTTGTTTTAATCTAAGTTGATCTGCTTATTTTCCTTACTCAGTCACAAACAACTTATTGGTCACCTGACTTTATTATGTATTCCAATTTAGGACCATCTGAATCTGAAGTTTTGTCAAACGCGCTCTCCGTCCTGTTATAAAATCAATAATCACTAATCTGCTTAATGGATACTCTTGGTTTGAATAAGAATTGAATTTCATGAGTAATATTCTGACTCTTTGTTTTTGTTCTTGGATATGATAAATCACTCTGCTCTATTATGTTATGTAAGTTTGCTCACATGTCAGCAGAAGTAGAAATAAGATTTTTGCACGTATTTTTGAAATGTCGAACAAGCTGAAATTTTCCATGTCACGACTGAACTGCATCAAGAAAAGGCCAGTACACAAATTCTACCTGGGTGTTTGGAAGGATAATTTCTTGATAAGTAAAAGTAGAATATTCATACTCGGCGCAATCATTAATCTCTATAAACACCTGGACTTAATGAAGGAATCTATATGGTCATGGAAAATTGAGGGCTGTCAAAGATTCCGAAAATATTCACTGTGTTTGATCTGTCATCAGTAAACTGATCGACTTTACTAGTTAGTGAAAAGAACTCGAATTGATTCAACACTCAGATAATCTGTTCCACTGCTGTATTTTCAACGGACTTTGTTCTTTCAATTAGCGGACACGAAAGAGATCTTTCAGTCATTATTGCAGATTCATCATCTAGGGACTAGACTAGTGTTCTCATTTCTTTTTGTTTGATTCAATATTCTTTTTCTTGTATGATTGAGGTTGAATCATAGAATGAAAAGTTCTTTTGTTGAATAGAAGAATTCGACTGTTGCTTCGATAAATTTGATAGATTTTATGTCTTCTTCTATTTAATTTATGATTGTACTATAGAAAAGTCCACTTATTGGGGGGGGGGGGAATTCATACGTTGAATGTGTTTCTTTTTCCTTCTTTCAGTATAACTGCGTTTTCATGTCATACTTTAGCAACCCTGAAACGTCCGGCATATTCTGCGAGAACTTTTTGTGAAATAGTCATTCTTTGGATCCTTGGCATTGCTGATGTTTTCGAGAAACTCTATTTTGTGAACAACAAATCTTTCACTTGCATGAAATAAAGTTTACAAAAATAACTGGACATTTGTTATTGTTTCAATGAAGCTTCATTTGTTTCTTTCATTTTATCGTATTCTCTTCATCTTTATTCTACATGCACCATCGGCGCAAGATGGGTCGATATGTAAACGAATATTCCTGTTTTTTTCGTTCTATACTATTATACGGAGTTCATTCTGAAACAATTGTTTAAGAGTTGGATGGGAAGATTATAGAAATACGAGAAAGAAAAGTAAATGTCAAACTTCATATTTATTACGATTATTAGAAAAAATTCCAAAATAGTTTCTATAGTTGATATAAACGAGAGAATCATTTCAAATACAAAGTTCATCAAATAATATACGAAAGAGCTAATCTTTTCTAGTTTGTTGACCATAAGGAACAAGTTGTTATTTCGAGAAATTCAATAGTTGTAAGAATTGATTTATCGTTTTCCTTTGAGAATATAAAACCGTATGCATTTATATGCCATACATTGATTTCTATCCCTATGTACTGCTGAAGCAGAACAAACAATAGGAGAAAACAAGTATTACACAGCTGAAATTTTATATTCAAAATTACAACGAGAATGAGCAATTTTATTCAAACTGATGAAAACCGACTTCAAGATAAATTGAAAGTCGAATTGAGACACAATACACTGATCGACTTCGATGCCGACGCGCCACAAATCTAGAGGAAACAATAATTTCGTTCTTATTAATTTAAGGAAGTCCTTTAATTTTCAGAAAAATGCTTCTTGATTGATGAAAACGTATCTTTGACGTTGTTTCGATTATCAACAATAGGGTCCATTCCAATTAGGAGCGTTATATTCCTACAACTGTTACCAAGTAAGTATAAGTATCTCTTATACTGAATAGGAAGGATCATACCTGTAATTATTAAGAACTTCCTGAGGATATCATTCATAACTTGTCAGTGACTATTTGAGACTGCCAAGAGTAACCGTTTGATGATTATTTAAGCTTAGCAACGGTAACGTTTTGGGGGACTATTAAGGAGTACCTAGAGTATTTTTTGATGATTACCAGATGGTCCTGTAAAGAGCAGTTCTCAACAAGTTACTTTCTAGGTACCCTGAATAGTCTCCGCCATTCCTGACTAAACACGTAACACCTATTAGCATGTGGTAAGTGATAAAGATTATTATATAACAACGAAGAATCGATGGCTAAAGTAGGGATTTATTTTTGCTGAAAAACGAAAGTTTTCAATAACAAGAGCACTTACGTTTCCCTTTATAGGTGTAAGTGGAGGTAGCAGTGATATGATACCCCTAATTCCAATTATTGGATATGATTACCATTACAATGGATCTGTTTAATAAAAAAGGAGTGACTTATACATGAATAACTCTGTGAATAGCTGATTGAGAGTCTAAATGCTTGGATCAATTTATTAAAATCGTTTAAAATGTTTTCAACATATTCCAGTTGTTACCGAAAAAGGAAAACATTTTTACTTCATATTATTGTTCCAGTAAACCATCGAAAACGTTCTGTTTGCAATTGTATGATCTTGTTCTATATAACAACAATAAGAAATCATTCACACAGAAATTCGATAAATCAGATTTGAAGACGTTCTATCATTCTATCATCAGATCTATTCATAGTTCGTTCTTGAAAATTTTTTATACTTGTGTATCATCAAAACATGTTGAAATAACCTTGAAATCGAAACCTTCATAAAGCAACGAGCTTAAATTAGATCACCCAAGTAGAACATTTGAGCGAGGAAACTGTCGGTTCTGACACACTCTAGTGATTTTATGAAAGCAGTATTCTGGTGGGAAATTTTCCTGATCTTTTCCAATGATTTCTGGTCGGTTCCTGTGGGAAAGCACAGAAGGTTGGCAGGAATCAACCGATAAAAATCCGAGCAGTTAGTTTCCGACCGGAATACTACTTTCATGTTCCAGCGTGTTCCTTCAGGATCTGATGAGTTTTGCGCATTTTTCCTGCAGAATCCGGAGTTCGGCATTATATTCCTGGACATTTATTTGAGTTTTAATTCACACCAATCATTTCATGATAAAGAAAGTAATATAGGAAAAATACATCAAAAGAAAAGGTATAGACTTTTTCTTCCTAATCATGTCTATGTTTTAATCCCAGCACAAACGATAAGCAAAATACAGAATTCATCACTTTTTTTGTAATGAATTCAGAGAGAAAAATAAAAGAAATGGTTTATTATTATTTATATTCAAGGTTCATTTGCAGCATATATTTGATATTGATTTGATCTGTATTATAGACAATATTTTCACTATATAATAATGAAGTGTGCCCAACAGTTGATGGAATTCCTTGAGCCATTCGAATAAGTACATCATCCATTAGCATAATAATATTTCTGTAAAATAAAAAACTAAAATTTTATTTTTGAATTACATTTATCAAAATAAATCTAACCTTTTGGATGTGACATTCTGGATCTACAAGCTTTGGTTGAATGTATACCTACTAGTAATGTTGATGCAGATAAATCTGTTGCTTCATAACATTTATAAAAACACCCCAAGTGTAACTCATATAAAAGCATTAATCCTTCTGATGATTGTTTTATTGTAAAATAGTAGTTTGCTAAATTAATACTTTTCAAAGCATTCTTCATAAATAAAATAAATAATTTGTCAGCTTTGGAAGCTATCAGCAAAATCAACGTCTTTACGAAACATGTATCCTGTCCGAAAGATGTTATTTTTGAAAAAAAAATCTTATTAATTTCAAAGAAGAATAAAAATACTTAAAACTGGTGCTTCAGGTAGAGCAATAAGTAAATCTTGACTAAGAATGCCAGCAATATTGGTTGTTCTTGATCTATGCGATCATACTTGATGATTTTCAAGTGTCTGAAACTTGTGAAACGATCAAATTCTCCATTACGTGTTGTTTCGAACAATTCACGTAATTGTAATGTATACTGATCATGAGTATTTATCATATATTTTTCAACAAGTTGAAATTCTTCTGAATCATGATCAACTGGTTCAAGATCATATTTTTATTTTTTACAATGAATATTTATTTTATTATTCGATTCATTGAATATTGCATAACCCATTTCGATTTCAAGTAATCTATCAATATTGTCAGTTTTAGTTTTGATTAATTCAACATCCCCAAAGTAATGATAGTGCAAGCTAAGAGGGAAACAGTTGATTTTTTTGGATTTTAAATATATTTTAAATCAAAAAAAATCAGTGACTCGATTGAAATGATAAAATTTGGTATCGTTGATGTTCGAAATATCAATCTAGAGAGGGAAAGTTTAAATCTGATTTTCTTGAATTCTGTGATTTTTCTGATTTTCCTAATTAAAACCAATTGATTTAAATCAAAACAAATCAGAGAAATTGGATATCAGTTGTTTTCTCGTTTGTTGAAGCAGACCAAAATCATGTGGAGGTACTGCAAGTAAATTCAAATAAACATTTTCAATAGTTTTTTTTATAGTCGAGAACATTCGATTCAAATGTGCAAGTTCAGTTATTTTCGTTTGGTTAATACAAGAAGAACTTATAAAAATCAGAGTAGTGACCGTAACCATAGGTCACACCAATCTCTAATTTGAACGCTTTGAAAAAGAAATATATTTTTAAGCTGATATGCTCAAATAGATTCCCAAAACGTTTCGACGATGTCTAACGATATCTAAACGCAAAACTGAAACTTGGAATGCTTGTGTGATGGTGTACGAAACTCTAGAAATACTTAGGCCATTGTATAAATATTTGATACTGTCCAAAACATTTTACTCATTCTAAACTCATCCACTTTTAAGTTGATTCACTCGAAATCTAAGATTCACGTTGAGACAAATTTCTATAATCATTTAGATTAGGGATGCAACGATGACGGTGAATCATCGGTTCACCGTTCAAACGGGAAGCGCCCTTACCGGTAACCCTCCGAACCGGTAACCGGTCAGACCGGTAACCGTTGCACCAGTAACCGCTGTAAGCCGGTATTACCAGTTATACCGACTTACACCAGTTAATCCCGGCTTATACCTGTCAATCCCTGTTAATCCCTGCTTCTACCAGTTAATCCCGGCTTCTACTAGGGGTGGGAAGTTACCGTTCCGTTACGTCACCAGGTAACGGTAACGGAAAACTTACCAGTTACCCAGCAACAGTAACGGTCCGTTACTGTTACTAGGTAACGGAGAAACGGAAAAAATATTCTTCGAGTAACTTAGCAGTAAAAGGAATTTTAGAGAAAACAACGGAATTTTGTAACGGTTGACGATAGTAAATCGGGGTCTGGGAATCTGAAGTAGCTATCAGAATTAGAAAATATTGAAGAGGGGTTTTGGGGCCCAAGGAAGGTATTTCGGAGAAACTAAACGAATCTTACAAAGGTTGACGAGAGTAAATCTGGGTCGAGGAATCCGAATCTGCTATTAGAATTTGAAGATATTAAAGTGCGTTTTCTGCGATCGAGAGAGGTACTTAAATAAAATAAGCGAACCTTATATTTATTTTCTCAGAAATATCTTCCTTGGGCCCAAAAACCCCACTTCAATATCTTCAAATTCTGATAGCAGATTTGGATTTCCCGACCCTGATTTACTATCGTCAAGCTTTAAAAAATTCTGTTGTTTTCTCTAAAATTCCTTTTACTGCTAAGTTACTCGAAGAATAGTTTTTCCGTTACTCCGCTCCCGTTACCTGGTAACGTAACGGTAACGGTAACTTCCCACCCCTAGTAGAAACTGGTATTACTCGGGATTAACTGGTATAACCCGGTATAACTGGCAATACCGGCTTATAGCGGTTACTGGTGGAACGGGTCCCAGTGCGAACAGTTACCGATTGCAACGGTTACCGTCACCGTTGCATCCCTAATTTAGATTGCTACAAGAAATTTAACAATAGTCTTCATTCGTAGTTAATCAGGTGTTTGAATATTCTTGCTAGGAAAAAATTCTGATCATATATTGACAAACGATTAGAGAGCCCTTGTCTTCGAAGCAGAAAAGAACTTGATACCGCTTTGGATATTTTTCATAAAATGTAATGATAGAACGTTCGATGTAAATTCTACCAAATAGAGTTTTCATAGATGAGATAACTAAAGATATAAAATTCTGGCAAAATGACATTCAACAATCTCATTTCTTTTTAATCCTATTTCGTTCAGAGTGTATCTTTAGATAGAATTCTTAAAATAAAGGACTCGTAAGTGTTCTCATTAATATCGATCTGAACTTATATTTTATGATTAATACCATATGATGTCGATCCATAAGCGATTTCCATTCGATAATGTTAGTCGGTAATTTTCGAAAATTTCGAAATTCCATCGATGATAATAAACCTTTTTATTGGAACATTTCAACTTGTTCAGGCGTTGAATTATTTCATTTCCATGAGTTAAATCTGGAATATAAAGAAAACTAGCATGGGTTATATTACTCTTCTTTCTATGATTTTAATAAATTCCTAAAGGATAATTCTTCTAGTAAATGTTTTTCTGATAAGTATTTCAAATCGATTTCAGACCATAGACATAACTTAATGACACAGCTATCATGGCAAAGCTAAAATTTAAATCGAGTGGTTTGTCTCATAAGGAAAGGGACTAAAAACTAGTTTTGAACCTACTTTATTCTCGTTCAAGTCTTTCGTCGACGGATGATCAACCGGTATGGGCTTAGCGTCTTCGTTGATGGCTTTGAATAAGTTATAGCCGTGCCACCCTTCCTAAAATTTAGCATCGACAACTCCTATAGGAAAGATAACAGTGAAAAGAAAAACACTTCTTATAATCCAATCCTACCCTCCACGTGATAACCACCAACACGATCTCCAACACATTGTATATTGGTTGACATAGACTTTGGCTTAATTCTCTCTTTTCCAATGTATGAGGAAAGCGTGACGATTAATCTGATCTTCATAAATATCGGCATAACTTCCCTAGTGAAAATGCTGGAGCAAACAATTTACAACTATAAACCAAGAGTACCGAATTCAACTCAATCTCGCCTTCTAAATAAGCCATCTCCGCGCCGATTCTACGTATTCATCGAAACCGTGTAGTCTTCGAAAAACAGTTCCATTTACTGAGCAACTCCCTGATTTTTTTGTGAAAGATCCAAACAGATTACAGCATGCGTCGAATAGAAATGTCCCTTGCAAAATTCAATTTCTCCTTTAGAAAATTCGAATTTATATTTGCTAACACGCTCACTTTCTGCGGCAGTACTTTTTGAGCGAATATTTTATTCAAAGGAGATGGTTGGATTTCGAGGCTCATTCTTATGAATACCCTAGCGACGAACATCAGTACCGGATCACGTTAACCCATCGTGTGCACGACTATTATCTGAAGGAAGACATTTTGAATATATTTTGTTTTTCAAATGAAACATACTATTTCATGTTTCTGCATTCCTGACACTCGTTTCTGAAGCGAATGAATCCATTACCATCATTGAGTGCAGTCTATCATTGTTGTGAACGATCGAGAGTAGTGGTATCATACGTTGATGTACAATATTCTCCTACGAATTTTGATAAGATACCAACCCAGGTCAATCAAAACGGATATCCGTTACGGACCGTTGAGTGGACGCAGTTATATGGACCGACACATCATTAAAATAGGACCGTATACGGCCGTATTTTCACAGTAAACGATCCTTTATTACTGTGCCCAGAAATAGTACTGTATACGGAGCCGTATACGGCCCTTTTTTAATGATGTTACGGTCCGTATAACTGCGTCCACTCAACGGTCCGTATCGTTCGACCTGGGAAACTATTAGAATTTTTGTGCAGTGAGAGTCTTGCTTGTTGCTGTAGAAGTTATATAAATGGGATCGGTGAACTCTTTCGACGACAAATGTTTATGCCACGTGAAATTTTCATTAGATCCCAGGTGAATGAATCCGATACCGAATCCGATCGGATCCTACAATCCGATGAAATCTTATGCGAATCTGGGTTGGGGAAACAGTAAAGGATCCGACGGAAGAAATCTATTTTCTTATTTGAGTACGAATCAGCATTTAATCCCAATAGTGGAGGCCTGTTTTATCATACAATGAAATCCAATCGGATTCCGATAGGAGGGTTCGATAAAATCCAACACTAGGGATCCGAATCTCGGATCGCAACCAGGAATCCGATGGAATTTTGTCGGATAAGAGAAATTCCGATAGAAGCATGATCGGATCCGACAGGCATCCGATCGGATCCAATGGTAGGAAGGACCCTCATGCGGTGATCTAAAACAAGAAAATCACAATGAAATAATGTTGAATCATCGACTTCAGTTCACTTGTATCGTTCTTTTGGTAAATTCTTTTTTTTGCACGCTATAGCGTTTCGTATCTTTGGCTTTTTCGTTATTGTTGAGGGGTAAATTCAATGAAAAATGACTTTTTTGTCTTGTGAGGAAGATTTTTAGGGAAATTCGATATCGTCTTGATCCCTAGTTCTTTTTGATACATGAGTGTTTTGATAGGTGCTTGATGTTGGTTTTAACTTCCATTAAGTCTCATTCTTTAAAAAAAATCATGGGCTGCTTTCGTAACTTGTAGTGCTTCTAGCAGCAATCTGAAATAAAAAGGTTAGCTAATTTGGTTTTTTAGTAGCAGAGTGCAAGATGATATAGTGTGTTTTTTGTGTAATGTATCGGAAGTTGTTTGAGACGTAGATGAAATTCTTTGTATAGGTAAATTTATTGGCATTAAGAAAATAGTAAACATCAAATGAAAAAAGATTTGTATAAGTAGTACACTATGTTCATGTTAATGAAATTGGAAAATAATAAATGGATAGAAATTTTTAACGAAAAATTTTATCCACGTTATTATAGAACAACCCAGTATTATTCTCCGATTAGATGATATGGTTTAACAACAACAACTGAAGGAATGGAAGTTACAAACATAAAATCAAAGTGATTTTTATTAATTTCGATGCATTACAAATCTATTCTCAGTAGTTTTTCATTCCACATTCTGGTACGTTTACTTATTTTGGAAGTGGAAATTCGAGTATCTGGACAAATTCGAAAACTAAAATACGTTCCTATAGAATGTTGTCAATTATATTTAGCAACAAGCTTTAATAAAAAAGTGTTTTTTTGTCTGTATAATTAAGTCTTCAGACAATTTTATTTATCAAATATGAATACAAAAGCAATAACTGATACTGAAATCGAAGTCTCGCTATAAAAATACCTTGGATAACGCTTTTAAAGAATTATAAATATTAATTATTCAAAACATAAGATATTCGTAGGAATGTTGCAGTAAGAACAGATCTCTGACTTGAACTTTCGCCTTGTATTTATGTTGATCGACCTTTTTGAAATTATTAAATACATTCTTACAATTCACTTGATCTATAGCCACTTTGTGATCAAATTGAACAGGCTACTCTCTAAAAAATAACCGTTTCCCAGAAAACCAACGCAAAAAGGTTTGCGAGGCTCGGAAACCCTTTTCTTACTCTCGGGAACTGTTTCAAGGGTTTCCGAAAGCTCGGAAACCCATTTTTACCATCAGAAACTCTTAAAAGGTTTCCGATAGTAACAAACTCGTAAACCGAAAATGGTTCNGAACCATTTTCGGTTTACGAGTTTGTTACTATCGGAAACCTTTTAAGAGTTTCTGATGGTAAAAATGGGTTTCCGAGCTTTCGGAAACCCTTGAAACAGTTCCCGAGAGTAAGAAAAGGGTTTCCGAGCCTCGCAAACCTTTTTGCGTTGGTTTTCTGGGAAACGGTTATTTTTTAGAGAGTAGGGAGAAATACACTCGAAGTTGTTTTTTCTAATGCAATTATTTCCTCCCAAAAGATTAACAAAAAGAATCTAATCATTTTTACGTTCTTTTTGTTTTAAAATTATCTAAAAAGATTATTTTCTAGATAAAATGTCTTTCACTTTCTTCTTTTGCTTCACCGATAAACTGCTTATATCTAGATTTGGCCATCGACGTAAATAAACCCAAGTAGAAAACAACAGCACCGGGAACGACCTGAAACGGTGTCAAAACGACAGAGAACGTCGAAAAATGGCACCGCAATCCGTCATACCAGAAAATTGACGGTGATTCCTGTGAAAAACATTAGTCGTTTTCCAGAGAGAATGGCGGCTCGTAATACGGTATGAAGAATTTCGGCGAAATCCGAAAACAATCAAGGTATAGTCATTCGCCGTTTGACTGACGTGTAGGGTTGTTGCAGATGCTGTTTCTGACAGTTGGAATGATCCTCTTAGTCACAGCAAAATTAATATGATAGTCCTAAATGTCAGAGAAGTCTTGGCTTTAATTTTACAGCGACGCTAATATAAATTGTATTACTGGTATCGAATCCGGAATCTTGCACATATAGGCAATCCACTGGAGTCTTCCTTTCCGTTTTAACAGCCCACGTATCATCGCAACAACGAAACGTTTTGTAACCACCCACAATCATGATTCGAACCACGCCTGGACAGATTGTATAGATATATGACATGCATTAGAACAAAATTCTCTCCTCATTCCTATCATCTTATATCTTATTGCCTTCAATTTCATCATTTTTGATTTCAGCGAAATTAAAAGTAACTCGATAAATATGAGAATTTAAATGACATACATGATGGATTCTCATACATGTACCCCTGCAAAAAATTGCACTAAATGAGCATAAGTGAGATGAAATAGCTGGATCGCCAGGAACATTATCATTACGTGGTAAATAAAAAGCAGTCTGTATTAGGATATCTTATGGTCGATCATGTTAACGAATTTCTTTTTTTGTGACGATATCAATTAAACGTGTCGTATTTCTTTCCTTTCATTCTATTTTCGATATATTTTCTCATCACGTGTTTTATGTAGTAATGTAAAGTTAGGAATTTGTATTATTACACCCAGTGCAGCTACTATAAGAATTGACTACGCTTATTAGCAATCGAGATGAGAGCCATTGTAGTATTTGGCTTTCCTCAATTTAATTAAGGATTCAGAAATTCATCTGAAACTGAATTCAAGGTTAAATGCGAATAAAAGAAATATTCATTAGGAAACTATGTATCGAAAATACATTATCTATGATAAGAAAAAACATTTTAAAACTAAAATGTAGAATATCGAGGTCATGTAGCAAATCATGGACGTAACCCGTTTGAATGTAGTCTTGCGATTATAAGTGCTGGAATAGTTGAAATAGAGATGGGTTGTCTATAAAGAGTTGAGTTTCATCCTGTGTTAATAGACTTTCTCTTCAAACATAATTATTCAGCGAGTGGAAAATGTTTTTTTCTGGTTTACCTGGAAGCATGGAACTCTCATGTTCATTGAAGTATGTTTCAGCCGCGTTCAGCAGTCACGGATACAAAACTAAAATGTGTCTTAATGGATATTTTACGTGAAGATCGTCATACAAGGGCATCGGGTACTAATTTCCCTTGGTTAGATTTTATAGGCAGTTTTTCATTTTATGAAAAAATTCGATTTGTGCAGCTTGTTTGTCTCACAAATACTGAATTAAGTGAATATGTGATAGATTTTAAGGAGAATATCGAAGCAAAGCATTTCAAAGTAGATATTCCAGACGATCTTTATGTCTCTGTATATTGTGATTATTGTTTTCATGGGTCTCAACGTTGTGATAATTTTTCAAGTAGTGCACATAGTTCTCATTAGGAATGCTCAGTTTACCCATATGCTGAATCGCTGGGAAATAGGAAGAACTTGGAAGTTATTGATTCAGTCTCTTTGATTTCACATAGATATTGTTTTGGTGGATGGAGTTGGCGACACAGATGTGGACAAGAGATATATTGGTGGTGAAAAAGGTAGAATTTCGTTCTAAAACATTGTATATTGAATATTATCGTTGCAGGAATCGTCCGAGTAACGATCGAGGGTGGGTACAAAACCTGCCTTATATGTAGTAATGCGCGGATGTCTCAAAAGGGAAGAAAAATCCCCGTGGGTTGCCCGTTTGTTCGGGTTGTTCTTTATGACGGCACTGAGGTAATGTTTATTTGGGTCGCTGTATAATTTAAGTTATGACTTCTATGATATTCAGGATTATCATATCCGATGTGCTGTTGATTTACGTCGATGGGCCTATCTTGATATTAATGGTTTATCGATGAAGCACAAAAAAAAAGTGACGAACATTGTATCCGGAAAATAATTCTTCCAGATAATTTAATAATAAAAATAAATAAAAATAATCAGAATCTTTTTATTAATCTTCTGGAAGGGAAGCATTAGCATTGGAAAAAACTACTTCAAATACATTTGTCCCTGGCTTGTTCAAGTTGATCACAAAATAGTACAGATCAAGCGGAATGGAAGAATCGATTGAATAATTTCTAAATGTTGCATCAAAATAAATACAAGTGAAATTCCAATGCGTAGATCTGTTGGTACTTCAATATTCCTAAAAATATCCAATGTTTCTGATAATTATTATTTTATAATTCCTAAACACCTTCACCCAAGATAGTATTTTTTACACAAGACGCTTCGATTACAAAATCAGTTACTGCTTTTGTACTAATATTTAATAATTAAAACCGTCTAAATACTTAATTCTACCTCCAAAAAAAAATCTTCTGTAGTATAACTTTCCTAAGTGTAATTGAAAAAACTGTATTCAAATGTCTTTTAGTTTTCGAAATTGAGCAGATACTCGCCTGTCGACTGGTATGGATTTTTACGAAAAAAATCAGCTTGCGTGTATCTGTATAGGGGCATGTTCGTGGAAGAGCGCATATTTCATGTAAAACAAGCATGATGTTTAGAATCAGCCGATAAATCTGTTTCCGATTACTTATACTTTATCGAAGTATATTTTCTGTCAAAATTTTACCCAAAACCTCTCTCAGCTACGTTTTATTCAGTTTTGCCCTGTGGCCTTCTACGGGTAAAATCTTGATGCAATCGAGTTAGTTTATCTGGAAAATATTGGTTAAGAACGATCTGGAAAATAAAATTTATTGTTTTAATTTATATTGCATTTCCGGTGCTGGTGCTTTGTCCCTGTCATCATTGTTACGTATCGCTATACTTGTCTGTTATTTTACTACGGAATTTATACATCAGTTGATTTTAAATACATTACTATTCAAGCATTTCCTGTACGCATCAGAAAGACACAATATCTCCTATTAAATCAAATATCGTTGTGTTACTAGAAATTCAGTTTACCGTTCACTGCTGCAGAGATAACTTACAAAAGACATAATATTCTATATTACGCTTGAAATGCCCAGGAGGATGATTCCGACACTTGGATCCGATCGGATCCCTCTCTGATCCGATCATGTTTCCATCGGAGTTTCTCTTATCCGACGAAATCCCATCGGATTCCTGGTTGCGATCCGAGATTCGGATCCCTAGTGTTGGACTTTATCGAACCCTACTATCGGAATCCGATTGGATTTCATCATATGATTAGACAGGCCTCTACTATTGGGTTTAAATGCTAATTCGTACTCAAATAAGAAAATAGATTTCTCCCGTCGGATCCGTTACTGTTTCCACAACCCGGATTCCCATAGGATTTCATCGGATCCAATCGGATTCGTTATCGGATTCATTCACCTGGGTGATTGTAGAAAGAATTAGGATTTTTTAAATAAATAAACGAGCATAATGCTCCATCAACTTTTAAGCTACTAAAAGTGTATAAACGAATAAGAGATAACTCATACCTTCGAAAATTCAGAATGCTTTCATATTTAGTGTCTGTTCATTTGAACACGACGTGATACGATAAGGCTCAAAACGTAAACAGGTGTAATACTGCTATTGAAAAATAGCTTTTCTTCTGAAATATTCATTGTTTTCGAAAAAGGAAAATTTTTCTTGTTTTTATTGATGACGTGACTTAACACAGTGAATTTCAGACACGTATTATAGAAATCAATAACAAAATAATTGATAATGTTTTTACAAAAAACTATCTGATAAGATTTTCTCAATACTTAAACGTGGTTGTTATCAGAGTTCATTTCTAATTAAAACCACATTGCAAGTCCATAACAATCATCTTCAATTGAATAGTAAGGTTGTTTGTCAAAAGACAACATAAGTATATGATGGCATAACTGTTGAATAAATTTTGTATGATCTTTTAATCTAGGTTCTATTTTATCATCTGGTGAGTTGAATTTTCGTCGAAAACAAAAACCAAAATCCCTGAACAATGATGCTGCCTTTGCAATTATTTGACAACTTTTACCATCAAGAGTTTTTGGTAAGTCGCAGATGAATGTACGTAAGGAACTTAATTGTCGCAACTTTGAAAGAGAATAGAAAACTATTTGCCAGTTTGGTAGCATAAACTTAGGATAAGTATAAAAAAAATAATGCGGATAGAACGGATCGTTGGCGGAAGTGAAGAACAACTGTTCAGACAATTAACGCTATTCACCAGAGTTATATTCCGAAGACCGGAGATATTTATATGAATAGGCCCATTATAATAGGATAAGTGATACGTTTCAATACTATGAGATAATGCCACATAAGGTAAAGTACATATGGATGATGACAGCATTTGTCCTGATGCATCTAGTGAACAAAGAAATGATTGATCCATTGCCATCATTTTTTGAGAAGGTCTCTTAAACACTTTTACTTTTGTAATCCATTTGTTCGGAACATATTCGTGAAAGAACTTATCAAATACCCAAGGAAGAGTGTACCACATATGATGATAATATTGACATCCGCGGCTCTATAAATATAAAGAGCACATTAGCATATTATTTGATGAAAACTAAATTGTTATGTAAAGGACAAAGATTTATTTTTCTTCATATCGCATCTTGAAATGAAAGGCGATCAAAAATATAACCGAACCGTAACTTACATAAAGATTGCTATCAACGAGCCACTCCGATCTGGGAGCCCAACGATGAACAACGAATGTTGCACCAACAATTTCTTGTGGATGAAAACGATTTCCTCGTGATATATATTGTGTCGCTTGGATGTATTGAGGACAGTTGATAAGATTAAAAGCAAAATTGACATCAACATGATGATGATCAGTGAAAAGTGGTGATGAACTAATACAAGTTAAATCATTAGTATTTATAAAAAGAGATACATTAGCACGTCGAAGAACAGGCATAGCATTCGAAGATGTTAGTATCTCAAAAACAGTCCATTCAATTGTTAACATTGAGAAAAAGGTTTTCATCAGAGTAAATGTATGCAAATTATTCATTCGAATCGACAGATTGGACATTGACACAAGACAATGAGTGTTGAAATCACCCTTACCTATTTGTATGTGTAATTGGCGTAATGGATCGGCAAGTGGTTCTGTCGATATAAGACGCAACAAAATATCCACACTTGGCAAAGAAAGGCGCAGATAAGTGAAAGGAGCTATCGCAGTAGTAATGGGCCATCGTGTCCCATAATAACCCATACCCAAGTCGAGAGATCGAAGCGCAGGCAAATGTATAAGAACATTATCTATTAACGAGCCCATGTCGCCAATTGGATATTCGGATGTAATTGAAAAACCATCCTAAAAGAACAGTATACAAATACCAGTGCTTCATTAGTGAAGAATTATACTAAGTAGGTTCTTCGTTCTCAGATTCAAAACATTATTAATTTAATTGAAGAAGAAATAAACATATTGAAGGTTCTATTCAACTGGTCTTCTTGCGATTAGTGCCAGATCTTTTGAAACTTTTCTCATTCATAGAGAATTTCTCTAAACCATTTCTTGGTACTGGTGCGAATCTTCAGGCTCTTGAAACAGTTCTCATTCTATGATACATTATCGCTAAACGAAACCTATCTTCTTTAATATTTGATGTCAAGAAGCGTTTTAATACCATTAGCTTTGAAAATAAATGTGATTAGAATAGTTATTCAAATAAGATAGCTTTCGCATTTATATTAGGAGCTATCAGCGATACTTTCGTAAGTTTCACAACTCGATAGTTTAAAAAGTTAGAGGAACCTTTGTTTGTATTAATGATCTACTTTCATTTGGTCATTGTGCGTGAGCCTCTCGATGTGGGATGGCTAGGTTCTTCTCTGTTTCAATGTGCCTGCAAATTTTTTGCCGCTTATATGTCAACGAAGTTTCCTTCAACACTTATGTGTCTGCCAAATCCAACATAGACAATACGTAGTGTAGATTCTCTGCGAAATTTGGCAGACAGTCAGTGATACATTTGGGGAGGAGAAGGGACAGGGGTGAGATAGGGCTAGGGATTAATAACTACCCTTTCTCAAAAAATAACTATAATGTTTCATGATTTTTTCTTTGATTTCAGATAAACAATGAATTGTCTTATATTTCATGACCGTTACATAATACCAGCAAATATTCTATCAAATGACAGCTTTTAAATGGATAAAATTATTTTTTATAAATCTTTTTGAAGTCGAACTTTGAATTAAGCGTTCAATCAAGATTACATAAGTATAAGAAATTAACATGAGTGGACGTCAAGAACTTCACTGAAAATAATTGTCTGCGAAAAGCTGCGAACAGTGTCTGTCATAAAAATACTAAGCCCTGCCACTCCCGAAAACAATGTCGAGAACCTCGATTGTGCTTACTTTTATTATCACCATTTCTCTCATTCCAAACTATACAATTTATTTAAAAATATGAAATGACTTTTGATGAACAGATACGTTGAATTTCATTTTACCCAATGAAAAGTCAAATAGTTTCATATAGGATTGTTTCAAAAGTCTCTCATACTGAATGGAAAAACCTATTTTATATCTATTGGATGTAACAAATTGTGTCGAGTGAAATTTGACGGTATTTTTATTCAAACTTCTTTTCCAAAACTTTATTTTATTTTTAGCTACATCTTGAAATGTATCACTCAGTCTCTATTTATCGCTTCTAACATATGTTTTTTCAAGTTTCGATTGGGTTCCGGATTTTCAGAGAATAACATGAGTTCATCTTTTGCACAATATAGTCGAATCGTATAGTTTTTCTTTTCATAGATAGTATGAAATGTTTCTGTAAGAAATTGGTACATCAGAGTTTTCAAAATTTTCTCCAACGAACTCGATCCATTTTACAATTCTACATGAATAAAAAATCAATCGCTGCTACTTACCGGGACTATTCTTGCGTTTGATTCGATGATGATATGAGTGAGTGTTTGTGCATGAAGTAAAACGAAATGCAAAAGATCGTCATTACTGTATACACCAATGATACGCAGTTTTCAATTGAGGTAAATAAGGCCAACGAGTTAATTGAAGTGGCGATGCATCACTATCAATTGAGAGTGATTGAATATGATTCAATGGAAGAAACCGAAGAAATGTATTAAATTGACGATAACGCGCAAGTGATAAATTAATACGAGAGAAAAAACCTCGTTCAGTTAGTAATGTTGTTAGACGATGATTAAGATGAGTCAATCCCCATAGTATGTCAATAGATGAGAGATACGAAAAGAGCTCGATTAATACCAGATCGGGTAGATCATTGAAACACGTGAAGAACGTCATCTGCAGATATAAACGACTCTTTCTGAACTTTTATAACTATACTCTCTTTGTTATGCTCATTGATGGACGAACATTTTATTTCCTTTCTTCAGATGAACTGTACATAGAAGAAATGACAATATATGTTAAAGATGATCGTTTTCATGGACACGCAACAATGACGACTTTTTCTCTTTTCTTGAGTTCTATTTCATGAGATACATTTATATTTTGAAATAGTTGCTGTACAGCGATACGAAAAATGTTTGAAATTGAGTTAAAAGTATCAAATCTCAAACTGCTGTCTAATTATATCCGTAGTTGAATGCGAATCGGATTCAATTAGGGAAATCTTTTGAAATAGTTGTGAACAATTTTTAATTCGCTTTAGTCGAACCACTTTTCTCAAATATTCTCAATCAAGTAAACTACTTCAATCTGTATAGAACTGATTAGACTCAAAAATCTCTACTTAGCGTTTATTCTACACGTGCATGAATTTTTAAAAACAATAGATTGTTTTTTCATTTGCAAATGTACGAATATTTCTTCAGAGAAGTTCTTGCTGAAGTAAAACTTAGCCCATCGTTTTTCATTGTTCTCTAATATCTTGTGAGAAACATGCGTTTATTCCTTTTGTTTAACTGTTAGCCCGTGTGTTGTGGAATTGTTAACATTGGTCAATGAGATGATAACGTGATCAGAAAAATTAATACATGTATAAGATTAAAGTAACTCGATAGCGATAGATATCGACTGTTGTATTTGAAATGATATAAATCTTTTACTCAAATACCAGTTTCATAGTTCCTGTGTACTGAAACAGCTAAAATGAGAATTATGTAATTCGTAGTAAGTAGGAATAATTCCAAAAAGCTCTACACACACAGAGCTGGCTACGGAATTCCCAACGGGTTTTTAAAGAAAGATTTCTTTTATTCGAAGATAATATTTATGCCGTTTAGTTTTACAAAATTTAAAGATGATGGGATCAAATAGATAATCCATTTTTAGAGGTGTGATTGTGTAAACGAATGAAACATGCAGCTCGAAAAATAACACTAAACAATGTTTGATGATTAAATACTTGAATGTCCGCTCCTGTTCTCGATTATTCATTTATGCATATGTTTGTTTATCGTCTGTGATTGAAACATCTAATGATACCATAGGATATGATATTGTACTATCGTTATCAANATGTTTCTTCAGACTTTTGTCTTCTATCTTTTTATATGTGCGTTGCTTGGTTTTAAAGGCTGTTGGTTTCATCTTTTTTTGCATTCAAACGTAAAAGTTCATTTCTACTTTTTCATATCTTAGTTATATTATAGTTTTTTTCTTTTTTTATTGAAAAACGCATGGTAAAATAAAACCTAAATGATTTGTAAAAACATGAGCTGTTGTTTTACTATCGATACAACGTAAACTTGAATTATGAAAAATATTCTCTTTTTTTGTTATTTTTAGAGAAACGTAAAAGCTAAATTAGTTTTCAACACAAACAATCTAGTTTCCTACAACAACACAAAAATAGCATTCGAAAAACAACTTTATGCATTTCTGCTATCCACTTATAGAAATATGTTATTTTCAAAGAGCAATAATTAAAACAGTAATACCAACATCATCAACAACGATTTTATGCAACAAAAGAGTTAAAACTCGCGAATCATTTAAAATACAAAACCAACCATGGTGAGAAGTAAAACTGATTGGATAACTAAAGCATGCTTATCATTGATATTTATGATGAAGATCAATCGAATGGTCTTGTTCAAAATGATGATTGCTAAAAAGAAATCAAATATTGAACAAGGATCGGATCGCCATCAAAATTTTGTATCGAATTCAACTCAAAAAACACTGACAAAGAAAATTGAGCAATGAATTATGTTCGTATTGAATCCAATATAAGCATCGATGAAATACTTAAAGCGACAAAGTCACGTTCACAATCTGAGTCTCTAGCTTAACTAAGAATAGTATTAAACATTTGAGAAGCAAGTCCATTACAAAAGTAGCATGTGACAATACATATAATAGCAATTATTTTTGATCAAAAATTAGCAAAGATACAATACTTCAAGATGGTTACAGTTATACACAAGGTATGTTATGCCTTCATTTATGAACTGTGACGCAAAGTAGTGATGTGCAGTGTTTGATAAAGTAGCAACAGTTTCGGCTCTTTCTTCCCAAGTCTATATGCGTATAAATTCACTGAACTCTTTACTTGAATGATTCAGAGACACAGCTCCATAGTACAACGTATTTCCTAGCGTTTAGACTCATGATGTATCGTTTTTGTATTTGAAAGCTAGATTGAACGTAATGCATACGTCAATGCTGAATTCATTGATAATAGTTGCAAAAGATTACTTTACAGAGTCAAGAGAACGTATTTCTGAAAAAAAATAGAATAGATTAGGGCAATGAAACAACTTATATGTTCGTTATATTCAAGAACGATGACCTTTACACACGAGAACGTATTTTATTGCAAGCATATACTATAAAGGTATTTGTTTTTGGATGAAAGTTGACGAGAGATGCCGCTAAAAGTCTCACTTCCTTCCTTTTCTTTGCTACAGTAAAATTAATTGAATATTGAAAATAGTCTGTATCAATGATAGAATTTACATGCTGTTATTGTCAATCTTGTTACAAGGAGCTTCATCTTGAGGATCTGACTGGATTTACTCTAGGTCACCATGAGTAGTATGATTCATTTTTAAAATAGAAAGAAAGAAAGAAAGAAAGGAAAGGAGAGGAGAGGAGACAATATTTCAGCTCAAATGTCAGAAGAGTCGTTATTAGAGGGACTTAATCTGAAAATTGATTGGTTCATATGAAATAATAATCTATATATGAGTAATTTATTTTGATTAAATTGAGAAAGAAAAAAATTGCTTTTTCGTTCTTTTATTTTTAAAAATAAAAGTATTACTAGAAGTTCATCATGTATTTTTAACTACAGCACCCTCTAGTGAACCAATTGTGATCTGTATCGTGAATTTTATTCTGCTACATATATAAGCACATCGACATTTGTGTAGCATTGTTAGAAAAAAATAGCTTGTTTCCAAAATGATATTCTTCTCTCTCATTTTTTAAATCGCAAATTGGTAACAACAATTGTGAAACGCAAGAAAAACAGGAAGAGAAACAATTAAATACTATAGCTACGATGGATTCACTTCAAACGGAAATAAGTTCATCATCAAATTTATTAGCTCGTTCAAAAAAACTACCACCACCGCCGTTATGTTTACCAGCAACAAATCCTACGGCTGATGAAGAAAAACCGTTACATTTAAATCAAAAACGTGAACGGAAAAAGTCTACAAACAATTGCAGTCTATCATCATCATCAGGCGATTGTCCACACAAATCTATACCATTTGTAATGAAAAAATATATCATGATCTGTTATTATAATTTTTTTAGTAATTGTATTTGTGATCATAGACTCTGCCGGCCAGTCAACGTCCACAAATTCTTGAAACATTATTAGCTACTTCATCGACATTGTTAGAAACGAGACATAAAAAATCTAATAATGTTGCATATATAAATCAACTCAATCTACTCAAGTAACTGTCAATAGATCACAAAAAGAAATTATTTCGATGTGCCTTGTTTTCTTTTCTTAATTTTCTAGACAACGTCAAACATCATCGAAAACAACAAGCAATGATGCTGAATGGATCGATTTTATGCGTTTAATTCTACACAAACCGTTAGAGCGTGAACTGAAATTATTACTTGATAATTATAAAACGGTAGATGTTGCATTCTTATGATGAAAAATAATATCAGTATTAAATGTGATTCATTTTCTCTCCTCTCTCTTTCTATAAGACCTATTTCGATCGACTCAATGCACCTCATACAACCGATGATACAATTCGTTCAACGCTATGCACTATGGTATCTGAGGTAGGGATTTCGAACGAATGAAAAATATTCGAAAATACGTACTAAAAACGATGAACTGTTTTTCTCATTTCAAAAGTAAAATATAAATTTTTTTGTCCACCCACGCGGGGGCTCGAACCCCGACTCTTCGGATGGCTCAGTTTATTTTTTCAAAGCTAGGAGTCCGATGCCTTAATCCATTAGGCCACGTGGGCAAGTGTAGAACTCTACCACAATATTTTTCCTTCAACAAAGAGTCCAGAGTTCGTCATCTGTCATTTTCTTCAATTGCTTCTCGTCGAATAATTACCATAGGGAAGTCGTGTATGAAAAAAAAACAGAACGAGACAAGAAAGCGAAGAAGAAATTAAGCGCAGAAACAAAATAGTGGGACACCCGCGCCGGGACTCGAACCCGGACTCTTCGGATGACTCTGTTCAAAAGAAATTTAGGAGTCCGATGCCTTAATCCATTAGGCCACGCGGGCGTATCTTTCTTCTATGTTCACTACATATTATATCTAGGCTTTGGCAACGTACTCTTCGAGTCCAATACTACCGACACAAACAACTGATGAATTAACGACCAACGTTCATTCTCCTATTCCACCAATAATCATAACACATAATGGAAATGCGAAGTAAATACCTTCAGAATAAAATCTAATGTTTTAAAAAAACAAGTAAAATATGTTGATTATAGGCGGAAACGAAAATATACTAGCAGTAGTCTATCTATATCTGCTCCAGTTTCTATTAATAGTCAAACAAAATTTGTTGTTAGTTACGTTGTACCGGGTAAATCTGACAATCATAATAATGGCAATAAAACAGCATTTCAGCAACATCAAAAACAATTTCAAAAAAAATATAGTCATTTATTCAAAGTAACTATCATCTATTTGTCTCAGTTCTACTCATATATCTTATGATAAAACATTGTTTTCGGGTAGCAGTTTACAGTAAAATACAAAAGTCTATATCTTAATGCATTTTTAAGTTTATTATCGAACAGTAAGCATATCATACTAATTCAACTAGAATTTTTCTTTCCATAGTTTATGTACACAATTATCATTTGCAGATGCAATTAGATGAAACGTTTTTGCACTTAGAAGACATGAGACAATCGTGTCATACCTTGAAAAATAGTACATAAATCATAGTGATCACGCCATATCCTAGAGCAGAGAAGCTATTGGACGATAATTACATCGTCGAGCAAACAAGTTACTACGTGATTAAGAATATCTACTGATAACTAAGACAACTAGGTTCTTTTTTTCGATAAAAAACTGTTCTATTAAAGGCTTGTCAAACTAGAAATTCACATATGGTTTTTGAAGGTGTCTCAAGGGCTAAAACAAACAGGTGCTACTTTTCCTTTGCCAGAAGTATATTTAAAAAAATTATTTAGATCGTAAAAACTCAGGATTAAAATCATGATTCATTATTTATAGTATGATCCTGTCTTCAAGAAACCATGACGAGTACAAAAACACGAGCGTTGTTTGAGAAATACGATGATAATTTATGTCATTCAAGATATTATAGAATTCAATTTCAAAATTTTTGCAGTTTTACTTTAGATACGCAGCATTGTATCTTCAGTATATCTTTGACTAAAGTATCACTTTTATTGAGATAATCCAGATGCTAACTCTATTATTGAAAGATACTGATTTCTTATTACAGAGTTCCGAAATTCGAAAACTACTTGATTCAGTTATCTTCTTGTATAGATTCATGAAGGTATTTCTATATGCCAAGTTTTAGATAAAAAGTTTTCTTGGCCATTCAAAGTATGGATAGAGTTATCTTGAGTCTTTCTATGTCAAAGAAGAAAAAATGTCAGTCAAACTTATTTCTGAGGGCATTTAATCATGTCTTTTTTTCCTATTCAGGCAAGATTTTGATAAGATGTCGTAAGAGTTTATTGAAACAAATATCTATTCTGACGAGGGTCTCCAATAAAAGAATATGTATGAATAAGATTATACATTCTATGCAAATGATTTATATAAAATCATCAAGTCTATGCTTATAAAAACTTTTATTTTTAGTATATTCCTGATAAAGACGAACAAGAATGTCTAACACGCGAAGGTCGTTTGAAAAATACTCCGGTTACTTCATTACGTTCTAATACTAATTCTTGTATCTGTTTAATGTTATATGATGAAGTTGTTAATTACATGGACGAGTATGATCTTGAATTGAGGTAATACATATACATGATTTTGGTTTTTTTTGAAATCATTTCTCTAAACGTCATTTTATTTTTTTAATTTCAGTGGAATATCTGTTGATGATTCATTTTTCTTACCTGAATCGATTCTTGCACGTATCAACTAATCTGTTAGACAAAGGATTTGTATTAATTTTTTTCGTTTATTTTATTTTTCATTGTCTTATATTCATAACAAAAACAGTGTGTTTGTTTTTCAGTCAATAAATATTAATTAATCTTTATTGTAAACGACGTAATTTCTATTTCGATAGAATAACCTCGTTTGAATTCAATTTTAGATCAGCAATAAAAAGCCTTTTTCAAGTTTGTTTTTTTGGGTAGATCCAAAGCAATGACTTGGCTTAATGAATGGCTAAAGGAACAATTTCCATCCTATAAACTTGCGTTAAAACATGCTGATCCAAGAACAAAAGATTGGTTATTATTATGGGCAGATCCAATTCCTGCAATTTCATTGGCATTTATCTATTTGATTATTGTTACATTAGGTCCACGCTATATGCGTCATCGAGACGCAATTCATATACCTTCATGGGTTCTTTTTATTTATAATATGGCTTTAGTCGCTTTATCAGCTTATATGGTCGAAGAAGTAAGTCACATGATTATCCACCTTTAAATTAGATCTATGCTTCTTTTGTATTTAAGATTGTTGTTGGGATGTATCGAAGTAAATATAACTTACTTTGTCAACGTTTAGTTGTTTCGACCGATGAAAATGAAATGAAAATTACCAACGTACTATGGTTCTATTATTTTTCGAAGGCAATTGAATTCATGGATACAGTATTTATGGTACTTCGAAAACGTTTTACACAAATAACATTTCTGCATGTATTTCATCATTCATCAATGCTTATTATATGGTGGATTGTAATGACATGGATACCTGTAAGAGATAAGAAAATAAAAATTTTCTCTTGTTCTTTTCTTTACTAAAATTTTGAATTTTTTCTAACATCGTACACAGGGTGGACAAGCATGGTTTGGTCCTGTTTTGAATTCAACTGTGCACATATTTATGTATGCATATTATGGTTTATCTGTTATTCCATCATTACGTGACAAACTTTGGTGGAAACGATACATCACATTATTTCAACTTGTAAGTAGAGAAGTGTATTTACAACAAAAATATAAATGACTTAATTTTCATCTATCAAAAAGCTTAGATTAAAAGGAACAGTTCCAAAATGATAACAAAGCAACATTGTTGTTATCATGCATTGTATAACATCTATGTCGTGATGCTGCCATATTAGGATATTTTTTCGACACATCGTATTTGATTGTTCTTTCTCTCTACACATATTCATGATATGAGAAAGTTAAGTACTTTTATACTCTGCTGATCATCTGTTGTCTTCTTGAATTTCCATCGTACTTTTAACATTGTTTTCTTCCTGAGCTTCTTAATCATGTGGCTATGCTGGTGTATGAGATGAGATTTTTCCCAAGTAGAATATCATTGATCAAGCATGGCTGCTTTCATGCATGGCTTGACACGTATTGACACAGTACTGTACTTCGCCTCTCAGTTGTAGCACGAGCTGTGGAATGATTCTAAGAAATTTATCACTTGCTATTCATCGCAGATAAATCATTCGATAGCATGATGTATGTATTGTGTTGCTAGCTATCGTGCATAAATACGGTACAAGAATCTCTACATTATGACGATCACATGTCTTATGCTCAAACTAGTCGAGCAGATATCAAGATAATGAGGCTGCAATGATGAAAATCTTCTTAAAATAAATAGTCTACTTCACATTAAAAATTACTACCCAAACAATTGTGTATAACCTTTCCAAGAACATCACTTAGTAATAAAAAGAAGTTGATTCTTCATAGCTCTGTATTTTTTCATTATTCGAACAATCGTTACACGAAATATTTTGTTATGAAAACTGTTGTTGTTTTTCGTCAATTTAGATTCAATTTGTTCTCATTTTTATTCATACGTTTCGTGCAATATTCACCGGCTGCGATTATCCACTTTGGTATCATAATTCTGTTTTTACTTGTACGCATTATTTAACAGTGAGAATGATTTTTTTTTCTAGGGGATTATGGATGCTAGGCGGTTATATGGTAATTATGTTGATTCTGTTCACGAATTTTTACATTCATGAATATGTAACTCGCAGCAATGACTCTAAACGACGTAAGCAACAAGCGGAATACGCACAAAAGGCATCAAAGGATGGATTGGTAACTAAACGACCACGACAAAATGGAATAGCTAAAAAGCATGAATAATTAAAAACCAACATAAATAGACTAAGAGGACACTATATATTATAACCTTCCTATTTAGGCAATTAAGTTTTTCCTTTCTTCGCTTGATATCTAAAGCATAAGAAAAACATTATTTATATCTCTGCAATGCTTTTTTTTCTGTCTCGTATATGTCAATTGAAAAGTTTATCTAGTCATTCGTGACGTACTCAACAATAAAAAGAAGTCTTTGTCTTATTTCAGATAAATCAAAATCCTAGGTATAAAAGAAAATCAAATCAAATCAAAGATTGAAATTGTGAACAAAAAATTTTCACTGTTAGTTGTGTTTTGTGTTTTGACGTATTTTGTTTTTCATTTTGTTTGTTGAATAAAATTTTTCATTGATATTCGAAGAAAATTGCAAGAATCTTTTTGTAATCTAATCGATCATGTCAAATAAACGAAAAGAACCATTTAATGATGACAGTGATAAATTAATCATTCGACCATTGTAAGTGTATTTTTGTTGTTCATTCAATTATATGCTAAAGAAAACAAAATTGGATATATTAGGGGCGCTGGTCAAGAAGTTGGTCGATCATGCATCTATTTAGAATTTAAAGGAAAGAAAATTTTAGTGAGTCATTAATGGATGTTAGTTCCTAATTCAAAACATACATTTATTTTATTATCATTTCTACAGCTTGATTTCGGTATTCATCCCGGATTGTCGGGTCGTTCTGCATTACCATTTATTGATAATATTGATCCAGAAGAACTCGATCTATTACTTGTTAGTCAGTAAGTAAAACTCATTTTGTTATCCTTTCATTTTGGACTAAGATTATTAATGTCTTTCAAATACTTAGTTTTCATCTTGATCATTGTGGTGCATTGCCTTGGTTTTTAAATAAAACTAATTTTAAAGGTCGTTGTTTTATGACTCATGCAACAAAAGCGATCTATAAATGGCTTTTATCAGATTGCATTCGTGTTAGGTAGAATTTGATTGCCTGTTCAACATCTTCATTTTTGTGTGAGTTGATCGCTTGTTCTTTTTCTTTTTTAGTACTGTAAGTGCAGAAGAAATGCTTTACACAGAAGCAGAATTAACAGCAACTATGCCACGTATCGAAACAATTAATTTTCATCAAGTACAAATAGACAAATGAATATGAAAACAATTAACTATTTACTGTTTAATTTTTATAGGAAATTGAAGTGAACGGTATTAAATTTTGGTGTTATCATGCAGGTCATGTGCTTGGTGCAGCCATGTTTATGATTGAGATAGCTGGTGTTAAAGTAGATGAAAAAAATACAATGAACTTTAAATTCATAGATTGACTTCTATTGTTATTTCATGTATTTAGATTTTGTACACAGGAGATTTTTCACGTCAAGAAGATCGACATTTAATGGCAGCCGAAGTACCAAATCTTCGACCAGATGTACTAGTTACCGTAAGTTATTTCATTTATTTCTCTAGAAGTCACAGATAGTGTCGAAGCAAATAATCGACTATAAATTGTGTCAACTCTCATTTTCTCTAAACTCATGTGCTAACACCGTTCAACTGAAGAAATGGATGTGCACACGCTTTCTCTAGCACAGGGGTGACATCGGAGGAATGGTTACCTATAGGTTATTGTGAGATAGAACTTGTTTTCTTATAGTAGGTTCCGTAGCGCAGTTATTTTATTGGGAACTATTAGTAATAGATTTTGTTTGAACTGGCTTACGTTAGTACACTACTTGACTAATTACGCGAGACAAATTGTTGATTGAAATTTGTACAAAACCGGTGCATAATTACAGGTGCCAAGTTGTACGCTATATAGATCTCATGACTATGACGATGATTAGCATGAAAAATAAAACTCTGTCTTTGTGTTTGACTAATACGCCTCTCACCGCCCAATCCATTTTTTATTGCGTTCTTTCCTAGAAATCTGAATGAAACATGCAAGAAGAAAAGCAAATCATTATAAAGAGGAGAGACAGACAACAAGTAGGGATAGAAAACACTAGGATATTATTGCTTCGGTCTCGATTGTAAATCAAGATGAAGTCAAGCATATTCACCTTCAAATGCTCTTCGAGTCGTAGCCGATAAACGGTTGAAAAACTATTGAAACTTTTAGTACGAAAATGAGTTGAGTATTTTCTTAGTGATGAGTCATTCATCTGTCAGAACAGAACACAGATCTTCGTGAGATTATTCTCTACGGATAATTTCCATTGTTTATGTAATAAGAGTGAAGAATATTTACAAGCCATGGATTAGTAATCATATTTTTTTGTCATATCAGAAAAACCTCAATCGTATATATTAGGAGGCAACCTATGGTGTTCATGTACATGAACCGCGTGAACAACGTGAAAATCGTTTTACACGGCTTGTTAATGATATTGTTACACGTGGTGGCCGTTGTCTTATTCCAGTGTTTGCTCTTGGTCGTGCACAAGAACTTCTTCTTATTCTTGGTATGCATTTTTAATTCAGTGTATGCTGATTAGTTACGTTTTTCTTCTACTAATATTTTCCCTTAGATGAATATTGGGCATCACATCCAGAACTTCATGAGTATCCCATCTATTATGCATCTTCATTAGCTAAAAAATGCATGTCCGTATATCAAACATATATTGATGCTATGAATGATAAAATTCGTAAGCAAAGTGCTGTTTCAAATCCATTTAAATTTAAACATATTGCGAGTCTCAAAGTAAGAATAATAAATGTTTGATGAGTTCAAGATTATATTCATTCATGTTCGCTTATAGACCATTGATGATTTTGATGACATCGGTCCTTGTGTTGTTTTGGCAAGTCCAGGAATGATGCAAAGTGGTTTAAGTAGAGAATTATTTGAATGTTGGTGTACGGATAAACGTAATGGAGTTATTATTGCTGGTTATTGTGTTGAAGGAACACTTGCAAAAGTAAAATTTATTCATGTAATACTAATAAAGCAATATAGACAATCGTTCTTTAGATGATATTATCTGAACCAGAAGAAATAACAACTATGAGCGGACAAAAATTACCATTGAAATGTTCAGTTGATTATATATCCTTTTCTGCTCACACGGATTGTAATCAAACAACAGATTTTATTCGTGAACTTCGACCACCACATGTGGTATGAAAATATAATTAGAATTTTATGTTTCATGCATGTTTTTTATTATTCAATATCAGATACTTGTTCATGGTGAAAGCACAGAAATGAATCGATTACGTTCACATTTAATACGAAAATTTGAAGATGATCCCGAATGTAAACTATTAGTTTATACACCTAAAAATACTCAATCAGTTGAACTTCGTTTTCGTGGTGAAAAAACGGCTAAAGTCGTTGGACAATTAGCAGCTGAAAAGCCTGCTGAAAGTAATGTTCTTAGTGGAATATTAGTACGAAGAAATTTTAAATTACATATGATGGCACCCGAAGATTTACAAAGTATAAACATATTTGTAAAAACAAACAGCTAGATTAATATAATTTGAATTCTTATGTTTTAAGATTATACAACGTTAACACGATCTACTGTTACACAACATTTAGGAATTCCATTTACAGCTGCACCAAGGTATATGAGAATGTTAATTGAAGATTAATTGATCGTTGTTATTACGTAACATCTAAAACGAGTAATGAATGCTGAAATCTACACATGGCACTAATTAGAGTCCATCAAATCCTAAACTGAATACTTTGAATCTCGTAGATTTCAGCGTTTTGGCGTATATCCGGAATGTGATCGTCTCACTATTCGGAAAAAAAGGGTTTTTAATTTTCTGATCGATAACATTATTCTTATTGGGAAACATATTTTCATAGAGGGTTGTGAAGAAATGTTTAAAAATTTTTCGATAGAATAAATAAAACCTTGAAGGATGCAACTCGAGCAAGCACGGAACAACGTGACATGTTGAAATACATTCGTTTCTTACTGATAGACCATGTTTAATGTGTCTTATGTTATGGGTTATCTATCAACAGATTTATTGATATTTTTCGTGACTTGAAAGATACGTATGTATATCAACAATGAACAGATAGTTACGGTAAATGAGATTCCATTATCTCATGAATTTAATTTATTGGGTACTTCAGAAATGAGCATCAGGAGAAATTCCTGCATGAAACAGAAACATACGATGAAATTGATGATTATTCGGTTTAATTTACGTGAATATTTATCGAATTCGATGATATATATTTGTATAAGACGATCAAATATCAATTATGTTGAAGCATAGATCTTTCGCACGGCAGTGACCGATTATTCTCTAATCAAGCGTTTGATTTAATTATTTTCAAAATAAGTTAGTCACACCTCATTTCACTTCTGATATTAATAAAAGTTTTCATGATGCAATCTTTCCGAGCCATCGTATCAATCAACGTCTAATGAGTATTCTAATGTAGTTCTTCTTAAGTTTGGTTGTAATTTCGCTAAAAAATATTTTACAAACCGTCACGGTTGATAATTATATATCAGGATTGAGTCAGCCATGAAAACAGACGAGTATAAGAATGCAATAAATAGTACAAATCAATTGTTTATTTTTGTGAACTATTCCATTGTTCAGAACCGAAATAGCTGGTTTTAGTCAATGTCTTATTTCGAAACAATACTAGATAGTTCCGAATCAGTCATAGGATTAAAAAAAGTTCTTTTTTCAGATGAAATTTGAAGCAGGAACATGTCTTTCGGATAATGGAAATGTAGCTGCAAAAAAAATTGATTGATATAACTTAGTTTCTGTTTTGAGAGTTAGAAAAGGAAAATATTTTCGTGTAGAACGCGTCAGAGTCACATTTGTGCACCATGAACCGAAACTCAAGGGAATCTAACTTTGGTATTCTCAATTCAATTTTCTATATGTTTCTCTTCATTAAAAAAATTCTGATAAGGTTCATCAAGTCTCAAAATTTTTCGCACCTGGATTCTATCCTAACACAAAAACATATTCTACTCGAATCTTTATCCGGATTCCGGTAACAATTAGGGATCGTATTTGATAAACTCTATTTCCTCGTTACAATTCTGAAGGATTGATTAGTTATGATAGTTTCATCCAAGGCTACGTTTTGTATCTAGTCGCACATATTATCGTAGCTTTTTTTGTCAACAGATCATTGGTCTTAAATTTATCTCAAGTAGCCGGTGAACTTGAACAAGTTGGCGATAAACAAAAGCCAGGTATTCGTGTATTTGGTGCCATTGACATTTTCCTTGAAAATAAGATGATTGTACTTGAAGTAAGACATATATTTTTTATTCACTTGCATTAATATAATCAAATATTATTTAGTGGGAATCAAGTCCTGTTAATGATGTTTATGCAGATGCTGTCGTTACGGTTATTCTTAAAACCGAATCAGGAGATTGCCCAGGAAATACAGGTTAGACTCGTTTATTGTTTCTCTCATGTACTTATTTTGTCGTTTCGTTTCTTTGTTAAAATAAGAAGTTTCATTATAATTACATATTCTATATTTTAAAATCATCTTTTCAGCATATCATGATAGATGTCGGCAACCGACCACTTCTAAATACTGAAAGAGGTTTTTTGACTATCGTAATCTGCAGGCTATAACAAAAGAGAAAGCAAATGAATGTGGGAACTTATTTTCCGTGCTTCCAATTTTTACTGTGTAATTTGAATAACATCACGGATTTATCTATAATTTGCGAATTATCCGTCTTTATCAGATTTCATTCGAAATATTTTTGTATACTGATTACCTTTGATATATAGATTGAAAGCATAGCATCGAAAGAATACGTTATCATACATGTTTTCAACTTTCATTTCCTACAACATGATCTCGTACACGCCAATTTCAATAACCTAGCATTTTCATTGATATTCAACGGTTTTTCCAATAGAATGTAGCATTAATAAAAAAAACTGAATCGGTTGAATCATAAGTTTCTTAATAAGTACTGTTTTTTGTGAAATTTAATTTCGAGCAAATTTTGACTCCAACTTTCACAAACATATAGAACTAAACATTCATAAAAAACGGAAAGTAAAGCCTGATTTTGTACAATAGTCATTGAAAACAAATAGTTACGTGATTCACGCATGATATTGATAAAGCTAATACGTTCATTCTCAGTGTGTTATCTTTAAAAATCAAGGATAGGAATTTTGAATGAAACATATTTGTTACGAAACCCTAGAAACATGCATTAGTCATATTAAGAGGCAGAAATATAAGCAAAGGGTTCCGGAATTGATAACAATTACAATCAAGGCATCGAGGTTTTGGAAAGTTTAGAGGCAACAAATGGCTGTTAATAAGTTGTCTCGGATTTCAAATATCCACAGCCACTGATTTATTAAAGATACTTAGGAACAAAATTACTTCTAAATAAAATAAAAAATACGAGCATATTTTGAACAGATCATTCAAAACTGAAAACATACGATGAATAAAAATCAAAGAGAATAAGTTTGAATTACTTTTCCTCTGTCTCAATATTTTGACGAACTCGTATTCCTACTAAGCCACTATTATTTACGAACTGATGATATATCTACTCAATGACAGATGTTTGATTAAAATAATCCATTGTCATCTATACATACATATATAATTGATTTGAAATTCTATAGTAAAAATAAAAAACAAAATGATGAGATGACATTTTATTCTTGTACGGTATTTAAGGGTATTTTTAATCATTTAGATACACCAATTCAAGTCAATAAAAAACATGTCCGAGAATCTTTACAAGAAACATTAAGTGACATGTATGGTTCAGCAATGGTTACCTTATCTGAAGATCAACAACAATTACTTGTTACTATTGACGATAAGAAAGTAGTCATTGATCTCGACTCATTTGTATGTTTCTTTTTTTTTCCAAGGCTAAATTCATGCTTTATTTTGCTTTGCTTTTATTTTATTTTCAAGGAAGTTAAATGTGATGATGAAGAAATTCAATCAACCATTGAAATAACTGTAAAATATTTAAGTGCATGTATTCAACCATTGAAATTAACACCAGTAACAACTTAATCTACGTGTTTCTCTTTTTGTTCGTGTTTATTTGCTCTATTTGTATAATTTTAAAATAAATAGACAAGAAAAATTCTGAAATATACAACATATATTTATGATATATTTTGCTTCTCGGTCACTATTGACTATTAATACTCATTTGACAAACTGAGAATTTCATGATACCTCTACCTCTCTCTCACACACATGAAACGAAACCAAAATTAGCCATTTGAAATAGACGATCTGACTAGATCAATAATGTGCTGGTGAAGAAGAAAAAATATCGATTTTTTTATTATATTATTCATAAAATGTTCAGAATAGTATGTTGTAGCAGTTTCTAGTCGTCAGCCATAGTAAGATGCTTCACGAATTGAAAATTTTGCATACTTTCCAATGTTGATTCTTTTGTTCTGCTAGATTTAGCTCACATAAAAAAGGATTCATCCTCTGGATGGAAAACCTAATTATATCAACACATGATGCACTAAACAAAAATAAATCTGGTGCAACTAGTTTTTGATGCCAGTGAAAAATTCTTTGTAGTAGAAGAATTGAGTCATTTATTGAATTACATTTGCTTTGATTCGATAAATACAAATGCATCTTGCTGAGACTAATTAATGCATGAAAATAGTTAGATTAATGATTTAGGTATGAATGCTTCAATGAAATTTTACATTAGAGCCTGCTATGCTTAAAAGACTCCAATAATTGATAATGTGAGACCGACGCTTACTTCACGGGAAGATTTAATATTCGGAAGAGATTGAAAGGAAGTGATGATGCATTTTGAAAAAGATCAAACAAAAATATAATCAGGGATTCACCATAGAAGCATCATCACTTAATCTATCTGAAAATTGAATGTCCTGAAAAGTACATGTTCGTTTTGTGTTTTAATTTCGATGCAGTATATCAAAGAAAACGAGCAGCCAATTTTTCTATTAGTAAATTTCGGTTTTGTTCAATCGAAATAAAATTGTTCTTGATCACAATGTCGTTTTACACAGGTATCAGTTGGTCCTAGGCAAGTATTCTTTTAAAAATCTCTTAATGTTATCGAGACATTAATGTCAGTCATAATTGAAAGTGGTAGATGGACAGTATTCAATTGTTGCATTTGTCGTTATTTTGAAATGCTGGGAAAAATTACTCAGCCAAAAATAACCAAAGTACAAATAGAGTACACTGAATTTTCTCAAGTCTCGTCGCTAATTATAATTAATATAATTCAGATAGAAGGTATCATTTGTTGCTCCCAATTAATTATCTATCATTACGAATGTAGAAGTTTGTACATCAAAATATCATTTCCACAAGTTCTCATAACTGCTTTCTTCCATGGTTAGAAATATCACCGTGACTTTTTTCGTCATAGAAAAACATACATTTATTGCAACGAATCTATTCGTTATTGATCACAGAAGATTCCAAGATCAAGACTAAATCTCTTGACAGTAATTTATAAAATATTTGTGTAGTTATTTTTGATTGATGATACCCTTAACTTGTATTGCAGAAAATCTGTACAGGAACTTGTCTCCTTGAACCAAGTCGATTAGAAAAATGACATAGATTATATAGAATAGATGCGTAGTGTCAAACGTAGCCATAATTTAGAATACATAAATTGAAATACAAAATAAATGTTGCGTACATTTTTCAAACAGTTCACACAGTCGTTAATCTATCGAAATAGACAAGTATGTCCTTGCAATGGCGGACATCCTGATTAATTTCTTTGTCATGCGTTTGACATCTTGCATACAGTCCATAGTTTGAAAATCTTTCAATCATTTCCTTTTTTTTAATATGGTGTGATGACTGTCTTTATACACATAGGCCATCGTTCGAAATATGACCTGATTCTATAAGATAACATACAAACAACAAAATATGCATCCATAAATTTTCCGTTCTTTGATTTTTCTTTCCTCTTCTCAGAAATGTATGTTACTACTATTTTCAAAGAAACTATAATAATCTGTTTTAACAACATGGTGAATAATACTTTGTTAAAATAAATTTCATAATAGCAAAAATATACAAGGATGGGGATATGCGGGCTTTTGAAGTCGTTCTAACGAGCGCATGTATCTCGAGCTGTCAATCGTAGTTCAAACGATATCTTGTGGATCTTACAAAAGTTTTACGGATAACCCTGATCAATGTGAGACTTGAATCAAAATTCAGCAACTTTTACCATCTTCATCGAACCTAATGGCGGATATCATCGATTTCACTGATTCCTATTACTATCCAAGGACTAAACTATTTAAAACTAGAGTGCTTTACGTAACGATTAACAAAAAACTGATGAGGATCAATGAAGACACTTAAAATGTCAGCGAATACTTTTAAATCTTCTTTACAAATTGAAGCGGACAGCGTACACTTTTCTATGATCTTAATAGTACCATCGTGAGTTTTTTGTACAGTTCATAAGTTATTTTCAACATTTTAAACGATATTGGTAAGATCTTTCGAATGTCCAGCGCAATTGTCAAAACTTTAAGAATTGTAATGAACATGTGTCAGCAGTCTGATAATTATATTTATGATAGCAATGGCTAGAGTAGTCATATAATTTAAATGTATACTAATGGAAATGCTACAATAAAAATGATTCATGTTTTTCTTTGGTAATTCGTTAGTTTCGAAATTGCAACGAAAGTCTATTCGAATAAATGTCCTAGTACTAGTTCAAAGTATAGTCATGGTTTCTTCAAACTTAATTAGGAGATGAATAGATATTGTTCACTTATTCCAATAGGATTCACCTTGTCAATATTTGGATATTATATACGACTTGTGTCTCGGTTTAATTATATGTCTAGGATGATTGTAAGCAGTAAAACAATTACATCAACCAATCCAAATACTTTCCTTGAAGTTTTCCTGTATTGCTTTTGTGTACTGAGCATTGTTGTAGTGTTCGTATTTTGATGTTGTTGATACTAATCTATTAATATGCCTTTTTCCTTCTACATATTTATCTTACGACGCAATTCATCATAGTTAAATATTGAGACATACTTAAACATGGATGCCACTACCACATTTAGTCCCGATGAATTTAAATATTCTTACTATTCTTCACATTAGAACGCATCATTGTCAGTCATATTCATCATCCATGATATGTATTCCACTTCTTTTTACAATGATTGTTCTATTGATCACAGAATCAAAGCGCGTTCTTTTTCAATAGATTCATCTATCCATCGTCTATCGAAGCATGCTCAATAGAATGTCATATGAATGAATGAATTGTATTATTGCACCTAGGATACCAAAATACAAGATCAATCAATTTTAAGCACTCACTATAATTCTCTACTATTCATGTATCCACAACTTAAACTATACTTTCGTTATGAAAAATGTTTTTTGAATTCTATGGAAGTGTTTGGCTTATGCCAACAAGATTTTAGAGAAGCAAACAGTGATTGTTTGGCAACGAATCAAGGTTCAAAACGAGCAAAGATCGAAACAGACATCGAGGACATACTGAGAATGTCATTAAGATAAACTGGCTCGTCAGAGATATTTTTAAAAATTATTTTGAATTGTATGTTCACATTGTTACTGTTATAATTGTATTATTTATATTAATATTGGACACATGTCTATATGTAATTTCATCGAGTATTGATCGTTGGATCTTTTTAAGGAAAATTTTAGTATACATCGATAAAGATCAGGGAAACTATTGTGAAAGTATGAAGAACTTCATTATTTCATAGCTACCTTGCAATTAATCATAATCCTAATGAACAATGCCTGACATAGTACAAAATATATTTAATACTTGCGCGGCATAATTGCTTTTTTCTCTTTTCATTTTCTTAATGTACTCATCAGATAATTCCTCATTTTTTTATCACAGTGGTCCGTAATTTAAATGCTCACTTATGTGACGTATTTAACGTACCGCTTCAAGTTTTCCTACTTTATTTGACTGTAAAAATCGCAGATATAAGTATTTAGAAAATACTCTTTCAAACCGCCAATAACAACATCGAAATCTCACTAATCACAGTTGTTTTGTTTTTGTTTTCATGTTAAGTAAAAGTTTTCCTCAACTCACTAGATAATTAAACTAGAGACGAACATCAAAGTTAACACAAGTCTTCTCTTATCCTACGAAGTATAACTGCGAAGAAATATGTTACGAAATGTGTAAATATACTCACTACTATGCAGTATTATTTGAAGCATGAATATTATTTTCATGAAACGACAGTGTTTGACTAGTTGTTCAGCTTATTAAAAATTAAAAGTCGTCGAATTTTGTCGTATTTCAACATTGAATTTAATTTAACTATCTTCTAGTTTGAAGACCATGTTATTTAAGAAGGGTTTTTTGATAATTCAATGGATTGCTTAAAGTAAAGAATGAAATTCTATTTTGGCATACACATAGTGAATCAAATATGAGATTTATCGTTTCATGTTTATTCTACACCGTAAATAGATTTATTGCAATATATTTTAGTTGATGTGATTTATCTATATCATTGTGAAGTCACAGTCGTTCTTACTGTAAGCATTGGAAAGAAACATTATATTGATTATATTCATTGCAAAATTAATGTGTTTTTATATTTTCAGATTTGAGTGATATTCGTATTCAATTTGAAATCATATTAACTCAAGAAAAATTAATAAATCAGTTCAAACAACCACCCGTTAGTTTCTACTACGTTATTTATAGGTTAGAGATATTTTTAATTGGTTGAACAATATGTGATAGTTTTAGGAAAAAAATAATAACAAGTCATAGAGATTCTTATCTATTGCCGAGTAGATAATCAAATTAAAATTAAAATTAAAATTGAAACAGAAACAATCACGTAACAACTCAATTCGGAGGAGGCTAAAAACTTGAGCAGCTTTCACGTTTTTTAGAACTAAACTTTACTATATTTCTTTGTTCATTAGTTTTGGATTCAAGGAATGCTTTACCTTCCGTAATAAATTAACATGAATTATTTGAAATTTTAGAATAGCTACTAGTGAATGTCAACTTGTCAACGTTATATTTCTCTACAGAAGAACTCAAGTCTAAATACGAAAGCTTTGACGTAGTTTATTGAAATCTTCGAGTATCTTTATGATACTTCAAGTATAATAACATCTTCCTACGGATATATTTGCTTGAAAAAATTGAAACTTAACTTTAAGATTTCAATTCAGAATCTATGACGACTTGTTCCAGAGTTTATTCCATTAAATGAACAAATTATTTCAGCTAATTCTAAATAAAAAAGAAACTTAGCATTTGTAAAAATGAGAACAATTGATTATTGATCGATTTCTCATTGAACTATTGATTAATATAGATCATAGTATTAGTTGAAATCGAATGATAATTAATAGTTAAAATATTAAGCAAGTCTCAATCAGTTTTAGTAGCTACAGTATAAGGCCATTGAGAACTATTCGTTTGCTAATTTTCAGTTTAGACATGAACTGTTTATCCTCTAAAATAAACAGCAGTGTATCAGTGTCTAATTTGATGTCCCAATCCATTTTTATTGTTGGTTTTGCGTTCTCATTCTGATCTTTGGGAATTTCCCAAATTATTTTGTCGTGTTGAAATGTAATGCATAAAATGAAAATTGATTTAGCCATTGATTAGTGAGTGTTTAATTTCATGAGATAGGATGCTTATTTAGTGTTTGGCACTTTTTCAGGCATGAATATATTTTTACTCGAGGCCACATCCTACTTTTCTTCTCCCATCTGAAAGGAAAACGTAATGTCAAATAAATATGTAGGAGATAGTTTGAATTCCCATGCTTCATGCATGATATGAATTTTTTTAATATCTAACACATTGTTGTTTTTACAAGAAATTTGAACGATTTCCTTCATTTTCTCCTTGATAATTATGCTCGTAGCCTAAGAAAATGTATTCAATTCTTTAGCTTTTTATAATGGTTTATCATTTTCTAATCTTACAAGTCAGACTTCTCAGTGGGCATCTTCCTATTGATTTGAAATTCTTAAAGCATGTCAATACAGAAGGAAATGCATGGTCTCTTATTTTTAATTCAACTTTATTAGTATTAAGAAAATGAATAGTATTATAATTAGGATGCCATTTTCGGATCCTTTTATAACACATTGAATTCGTTATCGTGTGCTCTCCATACGAGAAATGTGAACTTAATTAACAAGGAACACCTCAGTCAAACCATTCACCCGAACATGATATTTCAAAATAGTATTAAACAATGACATAGAATAGTAACGTCAAATAGTGAAGATCAGATTGTCGAAAAGCTATTTTGTTGAAAACGTCATAAAATCACTTGATTATGAGTCTTTACACGCTATCTTCCGTACTGAGCGAATATATCTCAAATATTTCATATTAATCAAATAAACATATTATTATAAATAAGTTAAAGAAAATAATCTATTCGATATCCTAAGTTTTTTGACAGGAATAACAAAACTTATTAGATTGAGGAAAATTTGAGATTTCGAAGCAAGATTTTGTGTATGTATCCATTTAAATATGTCTCACTCGAAAAAAATTTGAATTTTACGCTTAGAATTTCAGAATTTAACATTAAATAGTTTTTGTTTCTACATTTTAGGATTTAACATATTTGCATTATCGAAATTTGGAAAATACTATTGTTTTGCTATTTTTGAGCCTTGTCCTTTTCTGGATCGTGAAGCTGTTATTTTCACGAAGTTGACTCAAACTAAATTTTTCAGCGTTCAAAGGAATTCAACGATCTATCTAATACAATCCAATCGAAGTGACCCCAACTGTAAACGACTTCGATAAATTCGAAGAAAATAAAAAATCACTATTTATTATACAACATATGTCTAAATGAACCCATACGATTTCTAATCTACAACACTTACAGTACACCCGAAGTTCATCAGACAATCAACTAATTCGCAACATCTTATCTGTTTACAAATATTCGAGTATGGCACTTGAATTAATTCAATAAATAAACTGTAGATAAAGTGAACTTCAATTCTAGCCCCTCTTAATTTATTTCTAGAGTCAATTCATTTCCTTTTTTCTATTTTTAGCCTGCTTCAACATGATTTACGCTTCGGTATTTTGAAACGATCATGTTCAGTTCAAAGATAGTTACGTCATGTGAAATGAGAATTTATAAATCGTCATTCTATACAAAAATGTTTCACGATTGCCTTGGTAATTTTCTCAAACATATATCATGGATTTCTTCAGACTAGAATTTTCTTTATTTTTACTTGTCGACATTCTAGTCCGCCAGTGTAATCTAGCAGACTCGATATTATGACACAGTACAGACAATGCTGAAAACGATTATACTGACAATATTTGTGAGTTTTTCTATGTGCTTATAACTTGACTTCACCACACCATTGATGTTTCCATCAGTGTAAATTTTCATCGTTAACTACTGTAGCATGAAGATTGAAGGCACTTTTATTTAATAGATGGATTTCTCTGAAGTTTAACATTTTATTTTGGACAGACAATTAACATGCGATGCGATGTTGTTGAGACACAAGAAAAGGTGCACTGAACACTTGAATATTTATTGATGTCCATTGGTTAGGAATAAAAACTTTCTCTGAATAATAGTTTTCATATGGGCGTAAGAGTCAAAGTAGATCTTCATTGTTTCATAGATTGTACTATGATTCATTAAGAACGACTTTTATCGAAGTCATTAAAAAAATATTCGGTACACTTTTCAGCACTGAGGCTATCACTAAAACAGACTCGTTTCTTTAATGAACTACTATGTATTATTAATTATTGTCGAGATGAGATGCACGATTCTAACTGAGTTTTATGGCACTTGATGAAATTTTTTTTCTCTAAGTGCAATGCTTGATTAGTATCAGAATCGATTGTATCTATGTAAGACAACTTCTTGTTGCGAATATATGTTAAAAGCATCTCAACATTATCTTTCTTCCATTGTATCAGGCGTTTCAATTAAAAATTTCTTTTGCATCACTGAACGTGCATTAACTTTCATCAGTGATTCTTAATCTGGTGTAGTGATTGTGAGTATCTTGTTGTTAAAAGAAGGGAATAGAATTCAAAACATCATACATTGACAAGTTTTTCTTTCAAAGTTTGTTTTGAGATATCCTCGCTTTTTAGTCCTAACATTCATCGAGCGTCTATGAGTTATCTTTTTCTCTTAAGAAAATTTAATAATATAATTAGAAATTTTTATTTTATGATATCAATAGTTTGAAAACGAGTGTACTATCTAAGCACATATATTCCTATCTTCAACTTCTTAAATTATAGCAGCAAAAAAGACTTCGTCACTATATTCTTGATTATAATCATCTATAACATGTAAGTCTCAGATATTTACTCAATAGAACAATGAGCCATAAGAAGAAGAGGAAAAGCGAGCAGATGAATACCTAGTAGCCCCGGATGAATGTATTTATAATTTGTTTTCTGTATTGTAGACAAAAAGTACACAGAACACATAATAAATGCTATCAACGTCTCAAACGGAATCATCATTGCACACAGCCACAGAAATATTAGTATATTATGGTTATTCATTTATGCTAATATTTGGTAATATTGGTAATTGTCTCAATGCAGTGTTATTCCTTCGAAAAAAATTGAGAGTTACATCCTGCAATAATTGTAAATATCAGAATTATATTTAAAAAAGTGACCTAATTCATTTTCTATTCGTTTAGATTTTTTAGTTTCTGCATTTTCAAATATGATTGCATTAAATATAGGTATTATGCCTTTGCTATACATGGAAGCACACCATCTAGAAGCAACGGCATTATTTTGCAAAATACAAGGCTACATAATGAATGTTGCCCTTCAAATATCTCGTTATTTAATTCTAATAGCATCGTTTGATCGATATGCTCTCTGTTCAACAAACGCTAAGCTAAGAAAAATTTCTACTTTGCGTATGGCTCGTCGATACATCATTCCTTCTATTCTAATTATTTGGCTCATCGTTCCGTTACATATACCAGTTTGGATAACTTTTCAAGATAACGTGTGTGAATTTATAGGGCTAGCAGCACATTACGAATGTATCTATAGTATTCTTATGATTGGTGTGATACCGCCAGGTCTAATGTTTATATTTTCCTTATTAATATTTCGTAATCTTAAATTACGACAAAAACGTCGACAAATTCATCCATTCATTGTTGGTCAATCACTTCCATCGGTGAATAATCATCAAGATACACGAATGAAAGATAAACAGGTTTTAGCAATGTTACTTGTACAAGTTCTTGCCTACATTTTTTCAAGTACTCCCTATACAATTTCTATGATATATATCGTTTTTAAAATAGACAATAGTCTAAATACATCAAGTGATTATCAAACCATTATAGCCTTCATCATCTATATTGCCAATATGCTCCGTTTCTTTTGTCCATTTATTTCGTTCTATTTATATTTACTTGTTTCACGTGTATACCGAAAAGAAATGCTACTAATAATAGCAGGTGTGTATCGGCGATGTATTATGATTTGCATAAAGACTGATGAAATTCATCGTCGTCGTAATCATCATCATCACCACCACCACCGTCGACGTCATCGTCGTAGTGAAGATCTGGCATTGAATACCAGTCCAACCAGAGCAATAGATCACCAACAAAATCGAATTCAAGGTACTGGACAAGTTAATGTGATAGCTACTCACTGATTCAACTGAGAAACTATGCTATTACAAATGTATCCTATCGACAAAAATTGTATGTTTTCTCAATTCGTTTTTGAATTCCGCTTTATCTATCTAAAATGATTCAATGTACTACTAAATGTTTGAAGTTTTGATAAATAAAAATATCAACCCTTTAACACGTCGTGGTTTTTTTTTCTTCTCCAATATTGGTGCATTATTTACTTCAACTAATAATCTTGAAGTAAATTGTACGGAACACTCCAGTTGTTAAAACTACAGCAGAAGAATTAATGGAACAAAGACATCTTCCACTGAGTTAGTCAATATGTGGCGATGCATAAATATCATAAAGCTGGAAAAAAAATTAAATTCTAATTTTATTAAAAACATAAATAGCATTTTAATAAAAAAAATCGATTGTAGTGTACAAGACATCAATCGAAACATCTGAAAGCGGCTATGGATTAACTATTATTGGCTGATGTTGTTCGATACATGCTTTTTTAACACAAGTCGTGAATGTAAATACATGCAAATGTTCATCATACTAAACTGAGTATTAACAAAGTTTGACATCAAAAACAATAATTTTTCTTCAAATTTTTGTCTGACGTCACATGTTCATTTTATGAGTATGATTTTAATTAGCCAAATTTATTTTGATTACATTAATGTTAATGCTTCATAGAACTAATTTATTTAAATTATAATAGAATGTAAAATTCCGTTGACATTAAGTTAGTCGATGATTCCAGTTCCAAGTCATGACAATTATATGAACTTCGTGATTTCGTTTTCTTTAACATAACACACACGTAGAATCAAGATTCCGAGTGGTTTAATTGTAATATTATTTTTATGAAATCTTAAGCAAATGGCTCTAAGAATATAATGAAAATAGTTTGAAAACAAAGAATTTGAGTAAGATAACGTTTTGTTTATGTTCTTTTTTTTTACAGTACTATCTTGTTTCAAATATTGATAAAGACATAGCTATATAAAACCAATTGTTTCCAATCAATTAAATAATATGTTAATGACAGATGCAAATAAAATACTGCAAATTCGTTGTTCAATTAAAATTCAAACAAGCACATCATCCAAGTGTTACAATAGTAATTTAATCCTATGAGATGCGATTTGCTTTCTTTCAAGGCTCAGAATGATTCATACAGTTTGCCAATGACGAAAACAGGAAATGTCAAATTTTCTTCTCATCACACCAAGAAACAAATGGATTTGTTGTTCATTAAATTTAAAAGGAACCACGAGATAAATAATATTTTTGGTTTTTGATATTGAATAGATATGTTCATTAGAAAAAAAAGTTGACACTCGTTGTTTTCTGTGTATAGCGGATTTGAAATCTTTTCATATTGCATTATTTCTAACTTTTTTTACTATTACAAAATGAATTGATAAATGTAATAAGATCGATTTTCATCCTATTTTATATTCTTCTGAAAATTATAATTCAACAATGATTTTCAATCATATTCGAATGAGACGACTTGACAAATCATGACTAAATTTTATTGGTTCTCATTCTCATATTTTATTTCATGATAGATAAAGGAGGATTAGATTCGTGTCGAAGTTCTATCTATTTTGCTGACATAATCAAGTTTTTATGAATATAAATTAATTTTTCCGTGAACTATTCAATATCATAAGAAAACTACATGTATTCGATATAAATGCAAGTGATACTTGACTATATCTGTAGAAATGTAGCAACTCAATAACTTGTATTATTAAAATAGTAAACTATTGCTCACTTTCAAGTCAGACTGGCTAGTGCACTCATTCACAAAATAAAATTTTAAATCATATGTGATGCGGACGTTTTCGCAAAAATGTCAACCACGATTAGGAAATGTCACTTGTGTTTAATTGACACATCTTTTGAAACAATCAATGTTTGGCATCAAAACTTTTCTGCTAGATGTGTATTCTTTTAGGAAAAATGTCGGAAAGATCTCAAATGACAAAAAATGAATGAAGGAGTTTTACTGCATAATGTATTTTAAATACTATGAACAAAGAACCAGTACATTTTTTAATTCATAATAAATCAAATTGAATTAACAAAACTTTTATTTTGGAGTTGATCGTCGAGAATAGTACGTTTTGATAATTAAAGTTCAAGATCATGAGAACTATTTAAAAATGAACCTTAGTCATGTATTCTCAATCTCAATAACATTATCTAACATGATTTATCAATATCCAATCGAGTTTCTATAGCAAACACGAAATTTAAATTATTCGAATACATGTGTATCATTTAATCCATGCGTATATTAATATATTCTTGTTAAAAGAAAGTATCAGAGTTCACTTTAATGACAATCCAATTAATGGGGAGCAGTGACGAATTTACTTATTTTCACGATCATTTATTTATAAAAGTACTCAGAAGCTATTTTCCCCTACAAAAAGTACTAATGATAACGTTTTAATTGGTATAAAACATGTCAAATATCATCAAGGATACGCGAAGTTCAAAGTCTAGTATTATGATAAAAATTGCACCAACGACTGATATTAAGAAGAAGAAAACACTTCCTATGGTCGTTTATATATATATGCATGTTTTTCTGAAGTACTATATTTGCGTCGATTAAATCAATAGTCTTGGCACGCTAAATATTGTATAAGTTTTCTAGCTAATATTATTAAAAAGAAATAAACAGACAAAATAATTGTGGACATAAGTTAGAATATGTATTAGTTTGTGACAGACATGAAAGTAGTATTTATAAAATTTGTTCATGGATTTGCGTGGTAGTCCTCCCATAGGAGTGATTGGACTCAAGTTTTCTTTTTTATCTGTGATCGCTTACATCTCAAAAGACAACCCGATCAAATTATTGTCTCAACTAATGTACATTATGTACCATCGATTAACTTGATACTGAATCATTAAGTCCTACTATATGATCTTCTACGATAAGCGAAGAAAAAAATCTTTTTATTTCTCTAGATGAAAAATGATGCTATTTAAACCTTGCAGCCAATGGGCATTACTTTAAGGATGCTCTGCAGATATTTTCTTAACGTCTTAATACAAGTTTGATAAGACATTGAGCCTTTTAAAACAGAAATAACATCGATGCAAGAACAATCTTTTTCTGAGGGAGAAAGATCAACCATCATACATTAATTCAATCGTTTGTTTTCGATACCTGCCCGCTCAAACAGATGGTTTTCGAGATTCAAAATAAAACAGGATCCGAAATAAAATGTTCCCTTGCGAACATCAGTGTTCAGAAAAGCAGAGGCTATTCGATCATGAGTCAAATCTCATCGAAGCTGAGTTATGAACCAGTTTTTCTCAAACATTCTGCTCTTACCCAAAAGATCAATGTATCAAAGTTTCAGTTTCATAGAAACTTTAAAAAAATTAGATTCTTAGATTTTCACAAACAGTCGCAAAAAATGTATGCTCGAAATGTTTTCAATGCTGCTTTCAAAAAGAAAAACTGAAATAAATCATTCATTTTTGTAACTTTCATCAGAAACATTTTCCATCTTCAATGCAACTTGGAGAAATACTTATTCAATTTTTGTATACATTTCAGCAATATTCCAAATCAGATTTAAAAGGCAATATGTATCGAACTTCTTCCAATAAATAAGTTTTTTGAATTGGCACGAATGCTTCTGGATAGTTCCTTTGCCTAGATCAAATCAAGCCGAACTTTAATTGTGTTGCTATTTTTGTAACTTTTCAAAGTTTCGACGATTTATTAGGTAAAATCAGTCAACTTATAATAACTATTTTTATTAAGACAATTATGAACTTCAATTGGTACTTTGACATACCTTTTACACAGTTTCTTGAGAGCTTGAATAATGGATAGATTAACCAAATGAGATTAAACAGTATTAAAGAATTTTTCTAAACTAATATCTCATGTCACTTCTTGGTCGTTCAATTTCCCTTCAGAACCATTTTTTTCAACCATCTTTGAGGATAATCCTTCTCAGAGACAGAACGATTTTCTTGTGGTTTACTCCATTGCATTGACAGAAAACAATATTATTACGAATCGATATTGAGACACCTATGACAAAAAAAAACTTATTGGATAGAATGATCAAGAAAACATTTATTGAAAAAGCGTAAAGCAAACTTTTTTGAACTCGTTTACAGTAAAGCATTTTGTTTCGAGGACATCAAGTTTCTCAAAAATATTTCATTTGTCAATCTGTATCGACCAAAACGAAACAGCTACCATATTATCATGATTAAATTTAATGATGCCAGTACAGTTGTGTACTCTCCTACTGGAATATTTCATTTTTGCTGAAGAACTCGTGAGTATGCTTTAGTATCGTTCAAACACGATTTCAATATATCCAAATTCATACATTTTTTCTGCATTGGATGTGAACGACACGATTGAATAGGTTATTTCTGTTGTGGAGAATATATCCTACATATATTAAATAGATCGAAAGTAATGGCCTGCAAGGTTTTGCATTGTGATCGATAGAGACGATCCGAGATTGAATATTGTAGATTAATACACATGACGAGATTCTAATATCGAATTGAATCAGTTCGTGGTGTTAACATTAGTAGATGATATTACTAAAACATGCTGTTAACGGAGAGTTAAACTATGAAACGGAACAAGTGTGACAGAAAAAATAGTCAAGAATATCGTTCGTTGTGATCCGTCAGCTCACAAATATTCCTGAACAGAAAATCTTGAACAAAGAAAAAGAAATTTTGTACAAATAAATCCTGGAAAATTTAAAACAAATACACGGGACCATTCGTGTTCTCTGTAGCACTGATTGGAATGGCTATCTCTATCCTAACTAGGGATGCAACAAATCTCTAATGGATTTGGGATTTGTCACCGAATCTCTGAGGTTTGGACTTGGACTTGGATTTGGTTTTGGTTTCTGGATTTGTGGTATGATTAGAACTGAGTTCCTGGCTGTGGATCTTGTCTAGATTTGGATTACAGGATTGTTTATATTACTTTTTCAGCTTAAATTTGAGATTCGGGATTGGTGACACTTTTGGGATTTGGGTTTTGGACTTGGGCTTGGATTTGGGTCTTAGATTTGGATTTGGACTTGGGATTTGTTTTCAATTGAACATGAGTCAAACTTTGTAGTCGTGTTACACTGAAACCAAATCTCAATCCGAAATCCAAATCCCAAACCCAACTCCCACCCAAATTCTAATAATAATGATACAGACCAAATCCCTAATCCAAATTCAAATCTATACCAAATCTAAACAATTTCATATCAACATTCGAGGCTTGAGATTCTTTTCTTCTTTCTAAGACTTTATCTTGAAAATTGTCATCAGATTTGGATAATTTAAGACCAAATCTAAACCCAAATCCAAATCTAGTTGCATTAAATCCCAAGGCCTTGGATTTGTTACGCCCCTAGGTTCGGCTGATTTTGTTTGTACTTACTACTATACTCTAAAAACAATAGATTCATTACTGAGCCTGTATCCAATAGTATAATCAATCGGGTTCCGACCTGTTTATTGAATCTAAAACAAGTTAGGTTGTAACGTGCTAAATATTTTAGGCTCGGTAGACTGGTACGAAAGCCGAGTAGTTCTTCCACTGGATAGAGCTTCAGTAATGAATCTAGGTTTTTTCGAGTATAGTAGAAAGTGCAAACAAATCAACCGAGTATTATGTTGATAGTTGTATTTAACTAGGATTAAACATATGATTTACTCTCTAATAAACACAGTCATGACTACCGGTTGCCAGATATTATATCAGTTTCTGTTGCACTAAGCAATATCTCTCCGTTTTCTTTAAGCTTAGCATCGTTATGATGCTAAATATGACTAATTTTGAACACAAAATTCGAAGGAGGTGAGTGAGTTCTTGACATTTCTTTTCCATCACTCTAAAAACGTATGTTTTTTGGTTTTAGTTGACATTTCATTTAAGATAGAAAGTCATTTAAAATGAAAAAAAGGAATACCAGCTATTGCATTTTGATTTTGTATGATTATCTTGGCATATGCTTCTATAACAGAAGTTCAATGAGTTAAAGACTTTCATGAAATAACTTTTAAATACGAAGAAAATTCTGTGAATTGTTGTTTCTATAAGTGATATAATCCTTGTTGTAAACTTCAATAGGAATGAACGCGATGATTCTTTTCACAAATACTAAGTCCTCACTGCATGATGATACCTGTGCAATAATCATAGAACGGATTTATGTGATGTTTGACCCAGGCTTACTTCCTCAAATTTTGAAAGTGCTTATAACTAATCATATTCAAGTCTTTTAACATGTTTCGTAAGACAAAAAATAAGCAACTCGATAATAAGTGAATTCCTAAAAACGAGAAAAGTTCAAAAGACCTTCGAAACTAGAATAAACTGAAAATTTTACTTCGTATGCCTGAAGATGTCAGCCACTGACTTTTATGATTTATATAACTTCATTAACATTTCACTTGACTTCAGTGTTGTTTATACGAAAAAGAAACAACCGAATAGGATTACAACTGTCTTTGATAAGTTCGGGCTGTTGTCTGTTGCTGTGAATGATTTAAGAATCCATTGTATGTAGTGTTGTTAATCATTGAACAATCAGCACTCATTAGCTTTTTTAAAATCATCGATCTCTCACTTGGTATGAATATGTGACTGAATAATAACACTGTTCTTCTTCATCCGAGAAAATGCTCCATTGAGCAAATGCAATATCCCCATGCTCCCATTTTTGTTGTCAGCTGCCAGGTGTTCGGAATGATGGTAACCAGTGACAGATCCAGGACATTTTATATGCAGTAGTTCCATGGGTTGCGACTGTTTCAAGAACGTAAAGAGTGCTGATCATCATAAAATGTTGTCTATGTGATTATAGGTAGTGTCAGCTACATTTATCACTTTTTCGGTTGACATATCATAGAAAAATGATTTCTCTTTTCAAGTTGAGTGACAGTCCCTTATATCAAGTAAATATGAATTGCGGAGGGATATTTTTTTTGTTTTCATTCAGATAAATATAATGAAAAGTTATGCGAGCGAATACTAACATGAGAAAAAAAAAGACTTAATCATTATTTCATTTTAGTTTATCTTCACAACGATATCGAGGATATTTTTTATTTCATAATCATATTATTCGTATGTTTTTCTTGTAGAATAAGAACACGAAGCATTTTCGATGATATACGACACGTGAACAAAATTAGTTTTATGCTTCTAGACTCATTTTCAACCATTCGATTTAGAGAAGATTATAGTTTCAAAACGAAGTGATATTTTTGTTTTGTCTTATTTTTTTCTTAGAGTTCATCAACAATGGAAAAGTCAGTAGTTGAAAAATATTAAACGTATTCCATTTTTCTCGATGCTTCCGAACACGAGAGTTGCTCTGGTATTTTTTCTAGTGACAAAATGCATTTTTTTGTTTAATTAATACTTAACATAAGACTCCTAGACAAGGGAATACTAAGTTTAGAAATTCCATTCTATTCTTTCCGTTCAATTAAATTCCAATTGGTAATACAGGACTAGTTATTAACTTGAGACTGTAAATTACATTTTTTCATTTATGGAAATTAGAAAATAAATGCAGCCTCATTCCACTATTTTCTAACCAGTACCTTGTGGGTAGCCCGAAGTTCGCCAGAATGACTTTCGCCAACCGGTCTTTCGCCATTGGCGAAAGTCATGTGGACATTCGCCAATATACCTGCTGGACACCTGCCAATTGGCGAAAGTCA
>OENT01001252.1:39517-50848 GCA_900239685.1 Rotaria macrura | reverse complement strand
AGTTAACTAGGGATGAGTCGGAGGCAGAACGTTTTCTCGTATTTTCAGTGCTTTTTCGAAATGTTCAAATGCTTTCGTGTATTCACCCATGGACCTGTAAACTCCTCCGATACAAGAGAACGACGAAGCCAACGAGGGATGAGTCGGAGGCAGAGCTTTTTCTCGTATTGTCAGTGGTTTTTCGTAATATTCAAATGCTTTCGTGTATTCACCCATGGACCTGTAAACTCCTCCGATACAAGAGAACGAAGAAGCCAACGAGGGATGAGTCGGAGGCAGAGCTTTTTGTCGTATTTTCAGTGCTTTTTCGTAATATTCAAATGCTTTCGTGTATTCACCCATGGACCTGTACACTCCTCCGATACAAGAGAGCGAAGAAGCCAACGAGGGATGAGTCGGAGGCAGAGGTTTTTCTCGTATTTTCAGTGCTTTTTCTTAATATTCAAATGCTTTGGTGTATTCACCCATGGACCTGTAAACTCCTCCGATACAAGAGAACGAAGAAGCCAACGAGGGATGAGTCGGAGGCAGAGCTTTTTGTCGTATTTTTAGTGCTTTTTCGTAATATTCAAATGCTTTCGTGTATTCACCCATGTTGTTGTACACTGATTCGATGTTGCTGTATGTAGGAGCTAAAGATGGGTCATCATCAGGTAGAGTTTTCAGTTCGATGTTCAAAGATTCTTCATAGAAAGAAGCTGCTACTTTGTATTGCCCTTGATCATGTTTCAACCATCCGAGTTGGTGTAAAATATGAGCTCTGTTACTCTCATCAGAAGCATCCTCTAGGAGTTCGGTGTAAATCCCTTCTGCTTGCTCCAAATTACCGACTTGGAGCATAAGCTTTCCCACGCGATACGATCCACTAGACCCTTGAACCTCCTGGATTCTTGTGTGAAGTTCTGCCAATTGTGGATCATTATCATCTGTTAGAGTGAGATGTACTTCCCATAGACGTATATCATCAGCCGTTTGTTTAATATCGCCGATGCGAAATACACTATGTGTAGTGAATAGTATTTCGTCTTCTTTCGGTATGGCACTCTGTTCTTCAATAGATGCTAATGGAGTTGATGTGGATTGTGGATTTACCGTCAGAATAAAAAGAACTGCTTCCATGTCGTCCGTTCCTAGGGACCATTCAGCAAATTCAATGGATTTTTTGTCGATTTCGACTTGTCGAAAGAAAGTTATTAAACGATATAAGACCACCTTTACTTGCAGCCAGTTTGTCGAAGTCATCTTTTGATAACCCTTGACCACGATAAAATGATTTTCCATCGAAATCATTGACTTGTTGGTGATAGAGTTCTTCTATTTGCTGATGTAAGTCACGTAAGAAAATGCCCATCTTGATGAGCACACGACAGTCGAGTGTTCGTAATGCTCTATTGAGCATTTTATACGTGAAACACTCACGTGTATACCAATATATGGCTTTGGATGTTTTGTACGTAGGTTCGAATTTATCGATGAATTTAATTTCATCGACATTCCCGCTGTATTCTTCGCGGCAAAATGCAGCCATTATTTTAATGGCATCTTGTTTGTGTTCCATTTCAAGGACTATCTCCTTGAAGATTTGCGTGTACATAAAGGTCGGTTCCAACTGGTTGAGACCTTTGTTGGAACTGCCAATTAGAGGAGCAGTAATGCTTACCGCAATATTATTTTGGTTGCATTGCTCGATTGCCACCTTCAAAGCCTCACATATCGGCTTGATTGATGTGTGGACGCCTTTGATTTTAGGCCAGTTTTGTGCCCATTGCTGATAGTATTGTTTGTTGTCACAGAAGATATAAATGGCATCCAATTTTACCATGCCATGAATATCTGGCACCAAGTCTAGACCCAATGTACCTGAAGAGATCACAAAGCTGGTCTCTGCTTCACTATTTCCAAGTTGTTCAATGCACTGTTCGACAGTTGTGCATTGTACAACGTTATTGATGACACTACGCAGCTGCGTGAGTACGTTCTGGCAATCATGATTGTTAAGGTCAATATTAGCATCGGCCCATACAGCCATATGAGTTTCGATGATTCTCCGTCTTACTTTGTCGCTCATGGCGTGTGCCATGGGTGAAACAAAAGCACGAAAGAGAAAAAGTATTGTAACGGCATCATCGATGCCTATATGATTATTCTTTCCAACTTGCGTCGAGTTTGTCGTCTCTAGTTGTTGATTCAAGTGTCAGTTTGTTGGAAACTTTACTTTCATTTAAAATTTGTTTTTTTTCAAGCAGGAACAAAAAACACAAGCTACTGCAATGTGGCCAGTTGAATTGTCGTTGTTTTTCATATTCAGATCCTCGCCAACATCTTCATGGTATCATTGAATTCAGTAATACAATAATGTTGTTTGTCACTTGAACATAAAGTCGATCATACATGGATTTCTATTTCTGCATGTACTACTTATTCTTAAGGATTGATTTAATTCAAAAGAAATGTTAGATTCACCTTGGTGAACTCTTGGATTATATTTATCAAGTTTTAAAGTTACTAAAATTAATTATGCATAATTATCTTATTAGAGTTCGAACATGGATCAAACATTTCAATAACATATTCACAAAGATCTAGAATCTAAAAATTTGTATTGAGTGTTCAATGTAGTACCATAAACTTAGTAGAAGACGTATGTTGGCAAATAATATATTGATTCTATAATGATGCTGAACGATTTGTACGATGCATCTCATCCATTGTGACTATCGAAGCTGCGCAATTATATGGTTACAATCATGATTTCTGCATGTATCATGAACTAACTCGTATAATTAAAATTCGAATTTAAAGTGTGATGTCACACAAATTCATCGTTTGTTTTCTAAAGTATTACGATACCAAATAGTATTTTCGTGGGTATTCACACAACATACAAGAAATGAAAACTTGCCTGCTGTTCATTATTTTGAAATAATCAAACTTTAAAAGCATCCTTTATAGTACTTTGATTGTTATTGTCACTATAGCACAAAGCAGCATTCAATCGTAGATGTATGATATATGAAGAAATACATTATTGATTTGTTAGCTTTTCGTACTCATTAATCTATAGTACTTCTCGCAGTGAACGTATTCTGTCTATCAGGAAAACACAGGATTATTTCAATTTTCCATCTTAATTAGATATTTTCTCGTACACACGAGAACGAGAGTCATATGTTTCGATAAATTAAATGGAGAAAAATGAAGGTGATATTATTGTTTACACTGAGGAGAACAGAATTGCAAAAGACATGCAAGTTTCTCTTGTAAATTTAAAAGTAACGAAAAAAGAGAATTGAATTATGGCAGTACACATCTCACCCTTTCTCGTTAATGGCATATTTCTTTTTCGGTTTTCGCTGACAAAGAAGTAAAAGGCTGCACATAAATAATAAACGAATGAGAGTAACTCAAACATCAAGGAATCTACTATTATTACTGTTGGAATAATCATTTCTCATTGAGAACTTTCGAACGCTTTTAGTCTTCATAGTACCATTGAGTGCACGATTTTGAGCCAATACGTGTCCAATGAATAGTGGTTATTGATTGACAGTCATCGGATGCAGCAAGAATCTTCATAATTGAAGTGCGATTAAAAGCGTGCTGGAAAATTTCGGATAACTGTTTAACAGTGAATTCATTAGGGCTTTCAATTCTTACTCCCTAAGATAAGTATGTCTAAATCAAAACCTTTTTTTTTAGATATTCTCATTCGAAATTTTTATATTAGTTGGTTCAAGATTAACCATTATTGTCTATGCATGTGATAGATGGGTTTCCAATATCGGCCATAGTATGTCACTAATTGACTACGTTTACCGAATTTAATTCGAAACATAATTGATCGATCGCGTAGGCTTATACAAATACATTTTCATTAACAACAAAAAGCCTATGTATTATCGCTTTTTAAAGAGAATTTCGTGTTTTTTACATGATCCTCGATCACAATAAGTAATTCGAACCATGCAATAAGCATTAACTTACTAACAAAGAGAATCCAAACTTAGATTTTAATCAAAAACACATGTGAAAGAAAAAAATCCAACAACGTCATAACTTCTTTTGTTAAATAATTGCAAACGTCTTGAATACCTTGCATTTTCATTCATAATGCTTTCTTTCATCGAACATTCTAGTGGACTTGTGGTGTTTTCTTTTTGGCAGGATAGTAAAAAAAACAAAAGTAATGCGACATCGGCTTTTCAATATTCATTGACTAGAATACCACGAGTAACGCTTGTATGATTGCTAAAAATAGGGGCTAGTACTTTGTCTTTATATATTACTCTGAATAAGTGAAACCCTTTAACTCCGTTAATATCATTTTTACTTTATTAGCTCGCTATCATTCATCGATTACATTTCTGAAGTTACACGATGTGGCCAGATTTGGCTGGCATAATATATTATTGTCAAAAAGTGTATCCATCTATTTAGGGTCAGTTAGTCAAATCAGTATAGTAGAATGCTTGGAAACTAGTTAAGGTTAAAAGAGAGCGTCACAATGTTTCAAATAGAATTCTCAAAAATTTGGTAGATCGAACTTTAGTAAGTTCACGAAGAGAAACCCATGAATTCTGAATTTTCAGCTAATTTGGACGTATCAATGAAAAATAACGAATGATTCATGTTTTGATACCTTTTTGGAGGATTTTTACGCAGAAAGACCATGCCGCGGCAGTCGTAATCGATTGTATAGAATGTAAATCTAAAGGTAAAGAATTCGATAAATATAAACTAAATAATACTTCCAACTCCATTAATTGTTCTAGATAGAGTAAAAATAAAAAATAGAAAGTAGATGACATCCTCTTATTTTATTTTCATTCTACCTCATGATTGTAGAAATATAGTTATATTGGTTTCTCCTAATCCCGAATAGATGTCACCTTGCCAAAGTAGTCCTCACTCCTTGATTTCTGCTTGGTTTCATGCGTAGTAAAAGATATCTGCTAACAGAGAAATGACTCATTGATTGTTGGGAATATTGTCTACTCCTCATCGTGCTCATCATCTTCCAATTTTGTAAGTCTAGAGTCAGATCCTTTGTGATACTCTTACCCCTGCAGCTTGTTCAAGATACCCCATATGTGTCAGTGCTCATTTCAATCAGTAAAGAGACTTTCCTAGCAGATCAAGCATACCTATGACAAACTCTTTTGATACACCTTGCCTTTGTCTAAAAAACTCAGCCAAGCATCACCTTCTCCTACTATACTTTAATCCTACAAACCATGCCGTATTCGATAACTGAACTGCCAATTTGACAGCCAAGGGGACCATAGAAGGATAAGCCTTTGTCTCACCTGCTCATTGATAAACTAAATTCACACTATCCTCTATCTCCCACATAAAGAAACAACAAATTCTGGAAAAAAAATCTGAAAGCAGGATTTTCCGCAATTTAAAACGTTATGTGTATGGACAGAGGGGTGTCGTGCCCAACTTCTTCCAACTGTGCAAGTCCGTGGCAGGATGCTCGTTGGTACCCATGCTACAACTCTGTCTTCAATATTCTTCAGCTCCTTCACTGATCATTCAGACAAGTAATTACACTCTCTTAGTACATCCCGCGTATCTACCTGTAAGTTCTTTCTCTCACATGGCCTTGCCTCAAAAATCACTAAGGAAACACTAGATATCGCTAAGCTTCTTCGAGCAAAATAAGCGCTTCATCAATATAGCACTCCCTTTGCACAAGCAAATAAACTCAAAGGGGCCGTGACAACGTCATTTATCCATCAGATTTCAACACCATTCTTTCTGCACTTCTCAGATATGCCAGCTTCCCTAAAAAGTCAGCTACAAAAAACCAGCAACCCTCAGTAGCGTCACGTTTTCGAATGCCATCTGTGAATAGATTGTACCCAGTGCAAAAAATTTTCGAATTCAATGAGATTATCATCGGATTTTTGTGCAACAAAATCAAAATTATAATCGATTGAAATTTTTCAAATCCAAGCTAATTTGATTAAAAATTAACCTTCTAGATTAGGGTAGAATCTGGATTAAAATCAAGTCAAATTTGATTAAAATCAAAATTATACTTGATTTAAGAGATTATTTTTGATTAAAAATCAAATTAGTTTGGATTTGGAAAATTTCAATCGAGTATAATTTTGATTTTGTTGCACAAAAATCCGATGATAATCCCATCGAATCTCATATAATCTGACAATTTTTCACTGGGTATCTGGCTGCTGTAGGACGATTTTCAGAAAACGTGATTTTTGCTGGATTTCTTTGATGCTTTTCGTATTTTTAGGATTTTTCACGATTGCAGCTGATTTGAGAGTCCAAAACTCGATGGCTATTGGTTTGGTATGATCTCTATCGATGGGGTGAATCTAGCTGCTGTGGGACGATTTTCACAAAATGCGATTTTTGCAGGGTTTCTCTGAAGCTTTTTTGCGTCGAAAAGTACACATATGGGTATACGATGATTTCGATAGGGTGAGGAAGTGGATTCACCTGTTCCTCAGTGCCCACAGTTTCGGGATTGCGATTTGGTTTAGGATTTTTGTATGACTAGGGTTTGTGCTGGATTTTTATAGTGTTGGATCTTCGGCAGACAGCAAGGAATATATTTTCTTCCTCGTGAAAATACCTTCGTTTATGGCCACTAACGATGTATTTACGCCCTCAAAGGTCCATGTCTTGGGTCGTTTACGTTGGTTGTTACGGCCGGATGGCAGACGTATACTGTCGCTCCTGGTCGCCGTATACGATACGGCTATATACGGCGGTAATACGATGCATACCGAAACGTTAAAATATGGCGCGTATGCGGGCATAAATTCGCAGTATACGGTCGTTTACGTTATCGTATACGGGCGTTTATGGTCGTAATTGTTCATCGTAATGCACGTCCTGGGAATTATTGAAATCCGAATATGTTCCAAATTTTTTCCGATTTTCTCTATGACCTTTCGTTCGTCCATAGTAAAATCCGGATATTATTAATAATCTGTGGATTCTATTTTCATTAAATCGGTCCAAAAAGATTGAGGGTTGGCGCTGATCTCAGCAGCGATTAATTATCGCTAGCAGAAGTAATTAGCATCGGTGTGCTACGGATAACATCTTTTCAATTAATTATCAAATCTTGATAGAAGACTTTTGAAGTTTCTTGCTGGAAATGAAGTGCTTCGCACCGAGTTTCAGTTTCAAGTTCAGCTCGACTTCCTTCTAGTTTCATTTGTTCCATGTCGAAAATGAACTCGATGATGATGAAAAGATAAACAACGTGTGTGTACTCAGAATTGTGCAGAGATGATGAAGACAACAAAGTTCTGCCATGCCAAATAGTGTACGATATTCATTTATCATCTTTTTCTTTGTTGTTCTATACACACATCTTATTAAGTGAGGTAACTACCCACGGAAAAGTTTTAGGGAAAACCGTGGTTTTTCCTAGAAAATTGCAGTGTCACTGAAAAAAATGCGGTTAACCACGGTTTTTCTAGCTGCGTTTTAAATTAACCGCAGTTCCTAAATGAAAACCACGGTATTCAAAAACGCGGTTCGACTCATTTTCCCAAAACCATAGTGAACACCATTGCAAACGCAATATTTCAAAACGCAGTTGGACGCGGTTTTGAGAACTGCAGTAAATACCATTATAATCGCGATATTGGGTCACGGGGTTAGTCTGCATTTTTTGACTGGGATGTTGTCGTAATTTTAACTTTGGCATCCAACCTTGCAGTTTTACATCGTGTGAAATGCTGTTAATATCGTTTAAACTGTAGTCGCGAATCAGCCCCTCTTATGTGAAATGTATTTTGCGAAAACAAAGATGTTTTTGAAATAAAATTTGACAGCGAAATGAAATATACGATTGGGAAAAAAGACTTCATATTGAGTTTCTGGGAGAGGAGAGTATGCCGTTTAGTTGTATTAATGAATTTTATTTTCTTAAAGTGGATCTCATTTGAGAAGGAATCAGTGCAAAAGGCTAGCAGTGAAACCTAGAACATCTGAATCTTTTTATTCTTAATTAGTTATAAAATTAAAAAATCAAACAAAAAATCAATGATTCGATGAAGGTGATAAAATTTCTTATCCTTGTTGTTTGAAATATAAATCAAGGGTAAAACAGCTTAAACAAGATTTTTTTTGATTTATCTGATTTATTTTTTCTAATTTCTGTGATCTTTTAAACTTTTTTGTTGATTTTTCCGATTACATTGATTGTAATCAAGCGATTAAAAATTTTTAAAATAAGAAAAACCACAGAAATCAGAAATCATTGTCCCCCTTGCTCGATTAGCTTATAAGGCAGATTTACTGATAGATTTGTGTGCACAAATATGATTCAGTGGTTTGTATAGTCACACAGATTTAAAGAAGTAGTAGTATATGAGAAAAATTAGTGCTCGAATCCAGCCTTGACCAAGAAAAATAAAAAATATATAATTAGATTGCTTACTGGTCGACTAAGTGAAAAACGAGCTATAATGACAGCTTCCCATATAAATTACCACCTATACCAAGAAGTTAATAAGCAATACTATGAAAGTGTAAATAATTTCGGTTCATTTTTTTTTTACAGTTTGAGTACATCCTAAAAAACCGCTGTGTACCGCGGTGTCAAGAAATCCCGGTATTTAGCGGTTTCCAAAAAACGCGAGAGTCCGACCTCTAATGCGGTTTTTAGTTTCTTGGAGAGGCGAATAAACGGTCTGATCCGGCGTTTTGAAATACCGTTACAAAATGTGGTTTTGAAAAACGCAAATAACCGCGTTTTTGTATCGAATTTTTCTCCGTGGGTACGTAAAAACATTATCGAAAAGAATGGATTTATTCCAATAATATCGAAAGTGATACTGCCATCATTGTACGGTTAGTCTGTTTGTTTTTGCATGATCACATAAAATTTTATCGATTAGATTTATATGTATGAAAGACAATAAAAATCATTCACGTTATCTAAAGTACGAAAAACTTCCATTGAATATAAAACGATTTTCCATATGTGTGTCAGTGATGGTTGAAGACAGGCCATATTTGTACAATGTGCTTCTTCATAGTGATGTTTCATGATACGATGCACGATCAAGTGGTATCCGAAGAATTGATTGTTTTTCTTTTTCAGTGCAAATATGTATATATGCATATTGACTTGGAATGATTGACAAACAGAGTTTCTATTTTCAGTTAAATTTGAAACTGTGTTCATAAGAAAATCGAAATCTTAATGAATAATTAGATGAATATAAAATGTCAACCACCTTATGGAAAATGATTTAGGTGTAAAAGATAATATCAATAATTAAGTACTTCCTATATTTGAAATCTTGACATAAATTCAAACTAAAACGGTGCGAAGATGACTTCTCAGTTTAATGAGAAAATGAACGAACATCAATATCAATACACATATCCTAATGAAGTTTTTGCAGCAGCTAAACGATGTTAGATCAATTGAGCTTGTTTTTAGAATTCTTCAAGAACTAGCTATATTATTTGTTTGTACAGATTCAAAAATATCTTTTATAAGCATCGATGTTATTTGTAGATCAGTGAAAAGACTTGTCATGAATTACCTCTTAAGACATAGTCTCAAGTCACTACGTTTTAAGAATGATAATTATTGATGACTTTTAATTAAAAAGTAATATGAATTTATGTATATTACTATGAAATATACAGGAACTTGGAATATAACCGACGTTTTTCAATAATTATCGCTCAAACTTCTTGTTTGTTTTACCGACAATGACGATAAAAATAAGAGGAGACAAGAATAGGAATGCATCTGAAAGGCAATTATAATTAACGACATGACATAGTTCAACATCTAATACAAGAATATACCAGCAGAATGAGCAGGATTCTTGCATTGAGATATGACGAGAAATCTTCATGTTCGTTTCTATGCATTATCATTCTTAAAATCCTTATTTTTGAATATTTTATTCTTGTCAAATAAAAATAATAATAAGCATACAATTGTATTCATCCTGTTAAATAAGATAACAGAGTTGTGTGAAATACATTGTTAAATTTTAGTGCGATATGGTTCTTTCTCTATCAATGAGCTGTGTGACAAGAAAACGAAATTAAATTAGAGAAAAATCCATACATTGAAATTTCACGAATCAAGAGAAAAACCGTGCATCTGAACAACATCTTTCTTTGTGTTCCTTCTGTTCGTTGGTTATAGCGATGATTTCCCTAGAAGATTTTCTTACAGAGTTCATCAGAATTGAAAATTGCATGAGACTCGATAGTGACTTGATTTTGTCGCAATTTCGCTTGGCCAGATAATTGAATACGTACACTAACATATTTAATATTTGTTAGAAAAGTCTAACAATAAAATCTACGATTGTTTTGAAGACAATACGTTAAATTATTTCTTCCATATTTATCATCGATACTCATAAAGGTGTTATTTGAAAATTAACTAGCATTTGATGATCCGTGACAAAAAATAATGAACATCATCTGGACTAATTCATACACTTTCATTACTACTCTTATATCCTTGTACCTTAGTTTAAATAATTGATGTATTTACAGAGTACTCTATTTGCCGAGCATGATAAAAAAAAACAACTAAAGTAAACGATACTTTTGAGATATACCAAAACAGATTACGACTACGCGATTTCAATACATGAAGTAAGACAAGTTAGTAGTCTACATTTGCTGATTTTCTGCTATGAAATTTTTGAGTGGTTTCACTTCATCAATAGAAGACATAAGGAATCGTATTGCTTCACCTAACCACCCTCCCACCGCTCTCACTCCTTTGGTCATTCAATTGACCATATATAGAACAATTGTCGATAATAGCGGAAGCATATTTGAAATGGACACCAACATTTTTTATAGTAAAATTTTTTGGCTATTGATCGGTTAAAAGATTACTCTTTGTCATCGTTCCATCATTGAAATATCAGGCTCACAAAGTCGACAAATTCCGAAAAAAGATGTCAATTTTTTGAAACAAATCGTGCTACACTTACAATCAAAAGAGATTTTTCGGAATTTCTGTCGTATATCAGTAGATCATTTCGTCTACTATCAGATTAGATTTATAACGAAACTCTGACCATAGGGGTGCAACAAATCTTGAATGGATTTGGGATTTGTCACCAAATCCCTGAGATTTGTACTTGGATTTGGTTTTGGTTTCTGGATTTGGGTTATGGTTAGAACTGAGTTCCTAGCTGTAGATTTCTTCTAAATTTTGATCACAGGATTGTTTATATTACTTTTTTCAGCTTAGATTTGGGATTCGGGATTGGTGATACGTTTGGGATTTGGGGTTTGGACTTGGACTTGGATTTGAATTTGGGTCTTAGATTTGGATTTGGACTT
>OENT01001252.1:1548-39420 GCA_900239685.1 Rotaria macrura | reverse complement strand
GGCCTTGGATTTGTTGCACCCCTATCTGACCATAAGCTACTGATTTACACATACGAAGGAATGTACTTGACTATAGGGCGATTGTTGGGTAACTGGAGAACAATCGAGAAGAAAGTAAGTATATATGAATATTTTAAACCTCGACTCATGAGAAAATAAAATAGTATTCAATATGAAATTAATGTCTGCAGAGATTATAATATGACTCAAAACACAGTAGATACTTATGTAATAAGATAGATAAAAAACACAAGGATCTTTTAGACATTAATTTGGGTTGATCATCAGCTTGCTCTTGCCCATTACACCAGGAATATTAGATAGATGCTACTATTGCTCATTCAATTAACTGCTCAAATACAAGAAAATCAAAGCTAATTAGGGCATTCAGTACTGTTTTTTACACATTCTTTCTAGGGCAATTCAACGACTCTACATAAAAAATGGATATTCGATAGAATAGATCATTTGATTGACATATTAGACAAGCTAATACTATATTAATTGAGTTATTTTATCAATGGCTTGTCTCGAACCGTTTAGAGGGTGAAGAGTTAAACAAATAATTAGTAACAACAAATGCTTCAAATTTGCGTTATCAATATGCACTCGTTGATATGAAAGAAGTAAACGAGTACATTTTTCTATTGTTTTTTTGTTATCATGTGCATCTACATTGCCTAAAGTCGTTGTTCTCTTATTCAACGTATCTTGTCTTAGTTTGAATGTTATAATTACGAGGTTGATCATAAATGCTGACGGCTTGAAGTCGAGGTTCAACTAAATAAAATGCACTTACAAATAAAGATTAATGCAATCCTACAAAATATACGATTGATGTACTAGAATATTTATGAAATCGAATTCGTCTCATTAATTGAATTAACGAACTTAACTTTTGCATAACATCTAAAAATGAAGTTCTTCTCAAGTAGTACCTCTTTGGAATAATAGAAAATATTTTATTACTGTAAAATATCATCCTATACTTGATATTCAATTTGCCTAAAAGCAAAACATCCTAGAAAATTAACAATGTGACTGATGAAAATCCCAATGATAATGCTTTTTTCCGTAATTCGACTTCAAATTCCCAACTCATCTCTCATTGAATATATTGTTGCTATTATCATTCTCATTGTTCAACACTTTTCAAATTTTCATGTTTACGTGGTATTAAAATAGGTTGGAAATATTTTTCATTCTACTCGACACGTACACGATGATTGATACTAAAATATTTATGTTTTGTATTAGAATAAAAATATGACGAAGAATTATTTACAAGTGTTAGATGAATGTAGAGTAACCTCTGAATATTCATCTAAAGAAAACAGTATGAAATGTGACAACAAATATTGCAATATTTCTAATGCGTCCTCTCGGTTGCCATCTTGCATTAAATTTTCGTTTTTAATAGACAAAAGAAATTTCTTGATACTAATTATAATTATATTTTCAACTTTTAATATGTATGTTGAAAGATCAAATCACAAACCAGATAGTAGAAAATGTAAGATTGTCTCGTAAGTGTTATTTTCTTTTGGGATTCTGAATTGCACTTCCACATTCAAATCAAGCAGTAAATTCTCACATATCGACAGTTTTGAAGTCTAACCAATGTATAAACAATGAATCCCATCGATCGTGTTCTTTTATCCTGATACTAGAGTTGTTTATTTAATGAATATCGGTAAGTTTTTCGAGTCTGCATAAATTCCATTATGTTACATGAAAAAAACACAATGGCCCCTATCACGATTACAACGTTTTTCTTTCGAATAAATCATCTCGCTCATACAAATAATGACGAAGATTATATACCAGGAAGTACCTTGGAAAAAGGACACAACTTTAGCGATAAAGAATCATTCATTCTCTATGGAGAGAACTATGACATCTCGATGTCATGAAAACTGTCACATGTTACTAATGATCTAGTCATAGCATTTCATAATAGACTTCAAGTGTATCGAATTTCAACGCTTCCAACATGAATTAGAGGAACTAATAAGAAAATGTTCTATCATTAATTTCCGTACAAGCTATCGTTTGAACGATAAAAAAAAAGTTGAACTTTTAAAAGAAGTTACTGAACAGCCATCAAAACGTGTAGCTGTCACTTTTCGAGAACATTTTCAGATCATTAGTAAACTTCAAAGATCTAAAGTTAAAAATAGACAAACACGACAATTAACTATGTACAAGTTTTGTCATTCATTAACAAAAATAAACATATGTATTACTCAGAAAGTTTAGAAATCGCTTGAACTATTTCAGTCCAAGAGAAAAACACAACTCTTCAATTGGCATCCCAAAAATGACTAGAGAGTTTCTAACTATTCATTTCTATACTTCTAGATGTACTATTGTTGCGACTGAATCATTTTGTATTATTACATTAGAATAATCAAAACCAATAAAAAAAAACATGTTAATTTTCGTTCGTCGTCCTATGAACATACGATACGAACAGCTTCTCTGATATATTCGCATGGAAATACCATTAGCAATAACAAACGAAGAGTGTTTTTGCTATCAACGAATATATCCTAGAAACATATTCATGTAGATCAACATGTCATTAGTCCATCTCTAAAAAAAGACTTCGTTCTCTATACAACCAGTACAACGCACGTATAGGTATCACATGATTCTAGAGATAAAATATCTTTAGGACAATGTATAAATAAGTCCCCTGAATTCTTAAGCATTCTCAATAACCTATACTATAGTTTCTTCTCGTTTTACTTAGAAATGATGGTACAAAGGTACCTCAGTTCAGTTCAACAAACTAATTAATCATACATCAAAGTACTTCTTCTCACTAATATTTCTTTTACATGCACATTCTAAAAGAACCACATATGTTTTGAATACTAGTTTTTGTTCGCAAATGTTTCAACATGAAAAATCATCTATGCAATGCATTATTTTGTTTTATTTTATTCCAAATATAGCTGCTGTCAAAGCAGCATTATGCCACGATCATGATCTTTGTTTTTTTTTCCACAAGCATCAACACTAGAATAAAGCTGAGAAAGTCATCGACATATTCAATGAGTATTTCAATCACATACACAGCATCAAACGGCGATTCGCACTCATTAGATACAGTCACGAAGAGAAGGAGAGAGAGAAAGCGAAAGAGAAGAATTCGTGAAGACGTATACAGGTACACCAGATTGTATTCCTATTTGAACTGAATGAAAATTGTCAATAAAAGAAAACGCTGCAAAATGTATACACAGCTGGTTGACAACATCAGTATATCAATAAAAAACAGATAAATTTCAATTAATGAACAACAAGAATCATTGTTCATCTTTGACTAATGAAGTGTAATCGCGTTACAAGTGACATATTTGATAATAAGAGAAGATAAACCCAGTTGACAGCATTCGTTCGTTGTAAAATTCAACTGACTCTATTAAAAAATTATTAACAAAATAAAAATTTAAAAAGCAGTGCTGGTATTTTTTCAGGTGAACTTCCACAGCTTCGTAACTCCTGATACAATCCTGTCTAATATGTGTTATTCCTTATCATAAACGACGAATACACTTAGTGGATTTTTAGTTTTGCCACCAAAAGTTATCAAATGAGATCATCCGATAAATTATCATCATCTCAAATTCAATCATTGTTGAAAGCAATGAAAACAGGATTATCTCTCTTATTAATTACTATTGATAACAATGGATATAAGTATTAGAAAGTATCCAATATGTATGTCATGTATCAAAACGAATTTCATTTTTAAAAATATTTCTGAAACATTTTTCTTTCCTCGATGGTGAAATATTCGCGCTGCAGTATATGATTTGTTCCAATTTGTATGTAACAGCTCACCATTTTTTCGTCATCGCCAATGATAGATCATCTTTCTTTTTTCTTGCGAGCTGTTGATGATGTTCAAAATAGACGAAACGAAATGACGAATAATTGGTTGTTGTTTTCTTATTTGAAAGAGAGAAATATTTTTGTTGGTCGAATTGAAACAAGACAGAAACGAAAAATATTTCTTTCATCGACGATATATAACTTTAATTAGTATCAATTTCACGTTCATTTCAGAAATTGTCTATCTGTTTTCCTTTTGTAGAGCAGCTCCATACACACAAGTAATGTCTTGCGATGGAAATGCACCTTCGGTTAATCCGTTCTGGTACTATGATCCGCATGGTTATCAACCGAATGTGAATGTTTCATTCAATACGAATATTTCAGGTATATTTTTTACAATTTATATTCTAAGGGTCTGTGATTTATTCGTCTATCTTTAAGTTAATACACCACCCTATCCACAATATGACATGTACAATACTATCAACAACAACGCCCATTTTATTAATTCGAGTTATCTTACACACACACCTACAACACCCCATCCACAATACAACATGTACAATACTACCAACAACAACAACACGCATTTTATTGATTCCAGTTGTCTTTCAAACACATCTACACCACCCCATCCACAATACGACATGTACAATAGTACCAACAACAACACGCATTTTATTGATTCGGGTTATCTTTCACGCACACCTACACCACCAACGCCTATTCGCAACCCTTCACCACAGCCTATCCCCTTGCGACAAGATCTGTACAAAGAAGGTAAATTAAAAGAATAATACGTTTCGAGTGTTTTCACATTTCGCAGGATTATTTGTAGAAGATAATTCAAATATGTCGCCAAACCTTCCTTTGGAGAATAAACCACGTTTACCTTATGTTAAACGTACAAGAATTCAATATACTCTGCGACAAGTAAGTTTATTGACGTATGTTAACATGAATGTAATTCCATTTTCACTCTTTTGATGTTTTGAATTAGTTACAAATATTAGAAGAAGCATTTCAAAGCAATCATTACCCAGAAGTAACAACAGTTGATGCACTCGCTGAATTACTTGATGTTCGGCATGAAAAAATATCAGTAAGTAGATGATACCATCAATTAACATTTCTGAGGACGAAATACTAAACTTGTTTCTAGATTTGGTTTCAAAATCGGCGTTCACGATTCAAAAGACAACAAAAGCCGAAATGTACGGTGTTTCTACACTGAAAAATCAAGACTTGATGTGTTTATAATTGGTGTGAGCAAAAAATTGTTGTTTTCGAATGGTGGAATGAAAAATCTATGTTCGGTATTACGCAAACAACTTCACTAGAAAACACGATTGCCATTGACTCGATAACTGATTTTTCTTTCTGTATGAATTATTATTGTGTTTTTTCCAATTTCGTTTCTTTTTCAATCTCAGCCTACACATTGCTAGTCGTCAACTTGTAACACGTTGCTTTCGAGAACGAAACTTGAGAATAAAACTGATAGAACACGATTTAGATTAAATTTTGAATACATGCACAGTTTTGCATCAACATGAAGCTATGTAGTTTCCTTAAAAATACACAGCTCAAGAAAATGACGAATCTTAATCCTAGTACGCCTACTGGTAAGACTCCCTTATAGCCAACCTGGGACCGATTAAATCTCAGGCTAATAAAAGACGATTAAAATATAAAACTGTTAATCTTTTTCCATGGAGGTACAGTAGTTCTAGAGAAGACTTTAGTTAAAAGAAGAACAAACAGAATTAAAATTAACCTGAATTATCGCCTACTCAGAATCTACACGTACTTACAGATAGCTTTGCGCATTAGTAACAACCGAATCTCGTTGCCTGATGTTATCAGCAAACTCTACATAGTGTCGCTACCACATATTTCACAAGACAAATCTTGCGGCCGTAGTTACGAATAGAGGGAATCAAATTAAATCCCACCGAGGTCTAGCTTAACCTTAGGTGGGTGTATAAAGGTAAAAGATGTTAGATTATTTTCATTTCAATATTATTAAAATCAACAATATGCACAACAGCTTCGCAGCAGTCTTTGTATTCATATGCAAAATAACTGCATTTAAAACTGAATATAGATAATGAAACTTCTATATAATTTAACCGAGTTTTCATAGCAATGAGGGTTTTCAGGGTTAATTTTTAAACCATTTGTAATTTGAATCAGCCGAAAATTAGAAGATAAACGTTTTTGATTCAACGTTTCTTCATCTCTGTCGACTCAAGAAATAATGAACGACGGACATCTGCAAATGTAACGAACGATTGGTCAGTTAAGTTTACTTATTGTAATTGACAATTGATGAGTAAAGTGTACGTATTTCGAAAAATTCTACCAGTGTGCACAATGAACGAAGATAGTCTATGTAGTTTCTATTTTGAATTTTTCCTAATCATCGTATTGATTAACTAATTAGAAATTTGATGAACATGAAGAGATAAATCCGTAACACTATTTTCTAATAGTTGTGTTTCTAAACGAGAAAATACTGATCATTGAACAAGTGCCCACTTGTTTAGATTTATGATAAGGCTAACATTTGATTCGATGATTAAAAAGATGAATAGTTCTACCTTGTGGAAAAAGAAATACAATCTTTTCAAAGGTCTTTAATTGAAGAAACGATAATGCTTCAATCAATTTCTATCTTCTAGATGGCATCAAAAACAAAAATAGCTAAAGGAGCAGCACCTGTAAGATATTCTAATCTACGTATAAATTTTGATAATGATCTTGTCTCTGTAGACATTGCCGATTGTAACTGATCCAGAAATGGCTGAACGTTTCGAACGTGAACTTGCTTGGTGTGTCGGACAACTTGAATGTATGATGCAGTCATCATCGATAAAAGAAAAAGATCCTCGTAAGTTTGATTTATTTCATCCGAAAAATGCATGGTTCTCTTTTTACAGATGAAATAAACATTGATGCGTTTTAATATGAGAAAGTGATCACCTAAAAATTCTCACTGTAAACAGAGGGACTTACCTAGAGCTTATTACAGGGCGAAAGAAAACAGTATGAACATAGTTTTAAGGAGAATCTTTGGTTTCCTACGAGATCAATGCATGAAGATTCTTATTCATAGAGATTGACAAAAATTTTAAAAGTAAGATGTGATCATCACGGTGCACAATAAGATACTGTTCGGGTTCTTAGGGTAGATCAAATTATGTAGATTATCTTGTTTCAAGAAATTGATCATATGAAAATTTATTATATATAGCTCGATCAGCTTTACAAGTTTTAACGAATTCGAAAACATCTTTCATTCGTAAACGACAAATGATGCAACAATTGTTTGGTGATTATCGTCAAAAAATGCGTGAGGAAGATATTGCCCGAGAAAAACGTATGCATTCAAATGCGATTCGTGTTTGTGTCAATGTGTAGAATTTTTCTATTTTAATATTAGGTCACAATCAAATACGAGTCAAGGCGAAAAGTGAAATTCCACTGTCGTCACGTTTTGTTCGACGTACTCATCAAAATAACAATTCAATAACAACAAAAGACACTAGCTTTTCATTTAATTTTGATATTCCACCATCTGACATCGATAAAAGTTAAAATGTTTCTAAATCATGATTCTAGATATGTCTATTGACCAGACTCTCCTTATAAACATAGTCGATCAAATCGTATTACTTGATGAGAATTTATCATCGAATGGTAATTGAACATAAAACTAGAATATTTCATATGTGTAATCTTATAGATTTAAATGCAATACGGACATTCAAATCAACAGCATCATCATCGAATTCGTCGACTAGTAATGCATTACAAGTATGTTTTTTGTCTCTTTTCTGATTTGTGAAATGTAATAATCCTGCAAAAGATAATTCGAGAATCTAAATTTAGCTCGACATAATTACGGGAAGTCTCTTAGAAAATGAGAAGCTTCCATAGATTATCAAACGCTTCTTTTGTAGTCATACCTAGATTTAACTATGTTCGAGAGTAAAATATTCTCTATTCACAATCCTGTCATTACTGATAAACGAATAGGATTGAATGGATAACTAGAAATTTGTATGATTCAAACCCTGCGTCAGTCTCATGATCGATGATTTCTATTAGTTATCTTTTTAATTTTAGTAAATTGTATGAAATGTTCCTCGGAATACTTTCTAACTAGTGTTTTTTTTTCAAAAAGATCTTGAATGCGGGTTTAGTATTACCAACGAAAACTTTATGATTAATATCAGATATCAGTTTAGAAGGCTCTGAATATGATGTTGTACCTCTGACAGCAGTCTGTTTCGTTCGAGAAATAATGATTGAATGTCTGATACATATACAATGTTGTCCGATATCATTGCGAACAATATTCATAAGACTAGTTTGAGTAATGAAGAGTTTCATCGACGAAACTATTTTGTTTGTTCCAACGTCAATGCATAGAGGTCAGAAATCCGCAACAATTACATCGATAATGACAGATATTATCATGGCAACGGTATAGAACATGATAGATGTTGTTGATAGGCAATCGATTACTTGAATTGAGTAAGGCTGTACTAAAATAAATGAATTATTCATTTACGACTTCTCTATACACTAATCAATAAAAATAAGCGAAGAAAATTCAGTCTGAAATTGATTCGAACAGTGCTCGTATCAGTACAGCATTAGGAGTAATTTCTTGAAATAATCATGTTCTTGTCATTTTCTAGTTCTTACCTGTTTCATTACAAAGTAAAGTAAATGAATATTTGAATGAAATCATTGGACAACTCGTTCTTTGTACTGGTCTGTTGATTTTCATAAGTATAATTCTTTCTAACTTGCTTCCATTAGGTGTTAATACAAAGTCTCAATTGCCCCATACAATATCTCATATAATTAAACGAACATTAACCAATAGAAAAGAAATACTATTGAAAAGTGCTCATTTTCAAAAACAAGTCCAATCAATCAATGAACTCTATTCAAAGTTGAATACGCAAATTCAAAATGTTTGTATTGAACACTTAAAAATGGTTAAAGCTAACGATTTGAATACAAGTCAAATCGATACACTTCGTGAACAATATCAATTACTACTGAAACAAATACAGTACAACTCTCTCTCTCTATTAGTTATATCATCAGCATATCCTTTATTTTTGTTGTTTTTTACTTTAGATTACGTCGATGTGAATTCAACCGTGATATATATACAATGGAAAATATTCAATTATTACAAAATATGAAGTATACTAAATCTATTCTCATTGTTTTTTTTCTACTTTTCAATCGCATCTTATTTTTATTTGCAATTTAGATTAGATTATGAAGAAAAACAACATCAATATGATGAACAAATAAATCAGTTCAGAAAACTCGAAAAGGCTATTAGTAATGAAGGCGTTCATTATCAACATTTAATAAAACATTATTATGAATTATGTGATCAATTAGTCAATGCTCAAAATGCACTCAAACGACTCAGATAACAAAAAGAGACGAGTTCAAATTAATAGCATGTTCTCTAAAAACTTTTTCACATCGAATCCCCTATATGTTTTTTTGCGTCAGATTTCTAAACAGATATACTCATTCTAATTATTTAATATTGTCAGATACAAAAAACAAAAATAAATCAACAATCATTCTATATAACCGAATCTATTTTATTACAGAACAATTTTATAAAAAATTCGATTTGATTTTACCACATGAAGATATAGATCAATCGAGAATTGATTCCTGTACACTGTATTGATCATTCTTGATAGATGTATTTATTGAAGTACATCGTTTCAAAATTACAACATATCGAATGATCTAACATCGTTTGATGCTGAACATGTGAATTCTATTGATTATAGACTTTTGATGCTGAACATGTGAATTCTATTGATTATAGACTTTTGATGAAGTTACATTTTATTCATTGATTTTCTTCTAGAATCAATATTTTCTCGAACATGGATTATAGATGAATAGGATAGACTCTGAAAATAAAGTATTGATCATTAATTCAAATCATGCAAAAAAGAAAAATAATCTTTTCATTGAATTTTTCGTTCGTCTGATATAAAATATCAATCTGTTTATTAATGCTTTTTGAAAACAACAAGTCAAGATGTCTCGTCGAAAAGATCACATGTTGTTTTCATGATAGAAAAAAGAAATGATAAGAAAACTTGTTTTTTTTGTTTGGTAGAAAAAAAACGTAACTTGAAATAATATCGATGTCAATCGAATAGTTTCAACATATCTCATTGACTAAAGGAAATATGCTACTTAGAAAAGAAAAATCTCAATCGGACATTATATTTCATAGATGTAAGAAATATTGGGTTTGATGATATATATATATATATGGTCAACGTAATTTTCATTTACGATTACCAAAAAGATAAGCACAACAATGATGTTGCATAAATAAAGAAGATAAATCACAAGGGTGATGACATCTGAGATTTTCTATTCTCTGAAGAATGCAGACAATCTTTTATGTAACAGTAAAATGAATACTGTCAATAGAATAGCAAACGATGTTGTCAATTTAACAGTGACAACAACAACATCGAGTGATGGACGTACTACTATTTCAACACAATCTACGCCTAGTGATCAATTACGAAACATACTGTCTTATGCAATACCACTATCATGTTTAACTATGTTTCTTATTATTGCTATTTTAATTGTTATTCGTCATCGTTATCGTTTAGCAGATAAATGGCTCTCATTAAAACAAATGAGAAATACAAATCCAAAATTTCTGCAAAATAATGTTTTAAGACGTGATTCCGAATTCGACTCGTATAATCATGCTGATAAAAACTCAATATTAATAAATCAAGAACAACGACAATATCATCTAGCAACGATTACTTAATCGAAAACAAAATTTTACTGTATATTTTATTGTAATCTCTTGTACCTTTGTTTCATTGCAAATAAAAGAATGGTACGAGCAAATAATTTCATAAAGGAAAAATATTGCCTAGCTCTTATTATGATTGTGTGTCACTTTTTTAAACAAGAGAAGACTTCGACTCGTCTATGTAGGCAGTTCCATTTTCGATTGCGATGCCGACTTCTACACCGATACAAATCGTATCGGGTTCATAGTACACAATGAAAAATACTATTAAAATAGATTCAAGAATTTTGCACATGTCAAATGACTACATGCTTTCTTGATCAGTATTCTCATACAATTAGTAATACAATAGATTGAAAAAAAGAAGTATATTGATATTTTATCATTCGCATCTTATCACTTATTAATCTTTTTTATAACCATGACTTTCTCTAATGTCATCAATTATGGCTGTTATACAGGGGTCCTAGAAAATTTTATTTTTTCACGATTTTCTTTGTTAATTGCAGAGCATTCGAATCAGATATGGAAAAAATTGATTTAATGCTATTTATTAGATTGCATCAAAATTAAATGTATAAGTAATAAAATTACATTTCAATATCGAATAGTGATACTTATTCATGAATAGATATAGTTCTTATTGAATATCGAGTCAAGATCGAACATGACATTGTTCATCCTCCATTATGCATAAGAGAAAGTTGTTCTCTCTCGTGATAACTATTGATATTCAAGTAAATCATTCGTATATGAACCTAGAAAGACTTCTATTTACATTTCTGTAAATGGCAAATATCATATCATCACCATTTGACTAAGATTCTTTTCTTAAAAGATGACAACATGATGCTTGAATTTGAAACGTATGTTGATAAATAATGAGTCTACTAAGAATAGCGATCGATTTTTTTTCATTACATTCTGTTCCTTGATATTGTCGTAATCATCCATATATATATATACATGTCGTATTACATGAATGATGATGATAGGTTCATATTTCAGATTACAAATATAAGTAAACAAAAGTCTCATCAAATTGGTGATCCAGTACCCTTTTGTGTTTAGTTTTTGCTTTATTTTACCATGTCGTACTGATAGACCATCAAAAGAAGTTTTTTGACGCATACTATTTGACATAATACGAACATCTATTCTCATCATACTATTTACTTAATAATCTTAATCAAAATAAATGTTATCTACATTCTATCGTACAATTGACATATTAAAAGTAAATAGATAGTGTTGTTGCCTTTGTCAAAAGAAGCAAGGACAATTTTCAATGGGTCAACGAATATCAATGATACGTTTTTTTTTCCAGATCCGATGAAATTGTATGTTGATTGATTCTTTGTATCGCATCGAGAATAAGTTATCGCATGTTTGATGTTCTATTATAGATGACAAGAATACAAGAATTTCTTGTTGAAGATTTATTGAATTCAACAGTAGCTCGTTTACTTAAACCATCGGTTTTTCAGAAGTTTCAAGAGAATTTAAATAAACACAGCATTACAAAAGAAAAGAAAAACGTGATTTCACTGTTTCTACAAAAAAAAGAGGACTATGAATAAATAAATAAATACGTATATCTATGCATGTATATGTATTTGTTTTTATTTTTCGTGCATGATCAAACACTAAATGATTCGTTAAGATTAAGTGTTATAGGCAAAATTTCTGGCATAACCGAGTGATGTATTAAGAGTGATAGTAGTGTTGGAAATTGTTTTATAGTTCCTTTGATACGATAGTAAGGACTATTATCAACGAACGTTTTTTCAATAAGATAATGAACAATATTTGATTCATGTGTAAATTTAGGTACTTTTATCGAAAGTGCATAACAATCTGAATGTGTTGTACTATTCCGCAGAATAAATGCTCCATAATCAGCTTGTTGAAGGACATCACATACTGCTTCTCTAAAAATAATATTAAATCGATTGCTTTTGAAAAATGTAAAGCAAAACCAACATTTATTTAAATTACCTCTCTAGAAATGGTTTATACCAGCGTGATATTGACACTAGATCATCAGTACAACTATGCAATCTAAAACATGAGAAGAAAAAAAGAAAAGAATTCAATCGAATGCTGAATATGATTACAAATGAACTATCATGAAAAATGGTGCTGAATAAGAAATTTAGTTTCATTAAGAGGTTTAGTTCACTGTTTGTTTTCTTATAGATCTTCTAGAGCTTACACACAAAAAAAATAGAAGACATAGTAATGTTCTATCTTCATTAGTAAGCATACAAAAATGATCGAGGGAACGATTGTTACTCGTGTTGTAAATTACAACTCCATAGTATTAGTTAAAGTAAATACTTGTACGAAAAAATCTAAGACGAAATAACTTGTGTAAATCATATTATTACACTTGGAATGCTCATTTTATAAAAGAGATATTCCCAATTTTAATAAAGAAAGAATGAATCATTCGTTGTGAGATGAATAAGAAAAAGAGTTCCAAATGAAATTTTAAGATATCGGTTTTTTTAGTAATCAACAATCAGATGACACAACATAAAATAAGTTGCATCATCACAGTGTAGGATACGTATCGAACCAGAAATGGATAGTAGATAACTGTTATTTGAATTCAAAATTATATCTAGCTTCTTCTTTTAATGATAAAACAATGAATATGGACATATTGAACATATTGTGATAAATAGATGACATGCATGAAATAGTAGTTCTTGAAAATTAAATAATACATATTGTCAAAAAACAAAGAATTTTCAAGGCTCTATGAAATCTTAATGTGAATTTCATTGTCTGAATATTTTAAAGATTTTTGTTTTTTTTGTAACATTAAATTTATTCTTCTAGTTAGAAATATGTATGATTATGAATACTTAAAACTTACGATAAGATTAAATTGAAAAACAAAATTGTGTTCTCTAATATGAAAACAACTTTGGACTAATATGAAAGAGTTTTCTCAAAAGCATCAATCTTAAACAGATTAAATACGAACTTCGAGATATTGATATTTTATCTACGCTAATTTTGCCCATGTTTTTGATATTCATGACATCAACATATCAACAGTCTCCGATAAAAATGATTTAATTTCTGAAAGAAAAGCTTCTATTTCCATAACACATATACATCAACACTTACAATCTCATCGTAGGTTAATATGATGAAGTTCTCTTTTTATACATTTGATTAGGTTCTAACATATGGTATTTTTTCTTGGTGAATTTACTATACAAAGCTTAGACTTACATTAGAAAAAACAAATGATCTGTTTTTAGTGAGACCTTTGAAAGACGAAAACTTCTATCGTACGTATTCTACGTGGGAAAAAACTGGATTGAATTATTAGAGCTTGCCATCAAACAATGATTCTCACAGAAATCTATGCGAATACAACATACCTTATCAAACTTGTACGTTTTGTATTAAAATGTCGTCTTTGATCTTCTTGTTTACAATTGTATTCTTCTTTGCGGTCATCATATTTCGAGGTGGATTTGTTCGATGTCGTCAGTGGTACGGTGGATAACGACGGATAAATTGCCATAGATGAATAATACTTATTATTACATGCACATGGATGGTTAAAACCATTCTCGGTCTTATCAATAGTTGACAATGGCTGATGGCAAACATGAGAACGAGATGAATTTGAAGAGAATTTTCGTTCTTGTTGATTTAATAAACATGTTGATGATGATGATGATGACGATGACGATGATGGACGACATGAACATGTCTTACAGCAAACATTCGTTGGATCATTTGTTGCTACATTCACCGGTATTAATGTACATGATATTAAGTGTACAGGAATCAGTTTTGATGATAGTATTGGTATATCACCATAACCTGAATCCGTTGAAATAGATGATGCATTCGTTGAACGACGTAAAATACGCCGAGAAAGATTTTCTTTTTTTTTTCTACATTCATCACTAAATAGATATTTTAGACTTTCGAGTGAATCTTCATCATCATTTGGTTTTAATGTTTCTTTCGGAACATCGAAATCGATATAATCAAATATAGATAATGATTTTTGAAATTCGGAAGCAAATAATGTTTTAGGTTGTTGTTTTTGTTGTTGACATGTATGTTGAGATGTCATTGTTGGCTGAATATTCGGATCATGATATCGATAAATACGTTGTGATACATTTGAACTGCTAGTCGAATTCGGAAGACAATGTTCAGAATTACTCGATAATTTTGAATGAGTTTGATGATGATGACGATGAAGATGATTTGTTGTCTCTTGAGCAATATTATCCAACTAGAGAAAAATAAAACTTGAGATAAGATCAACATAATCATATACGTTATTGCTTACTTTAGTTGTTATCTCCATGGGAGATAAATAACCATCTTCATCGAAATTCTTCTGATAATTATGTAAGAATTCATGTGAAGAATTAGGTTGGGTCTCTTGTCTTTTATTTAATTCAAAGCATGTTTCACGAATTTTCTCATTTGGAGCTGTATTACGACGTGTTCGATGAAGAGTTATAAGACGTCGTGCCTATTCAATTTGAAATAATATCAATGCCGTTACTAAGAAATAATTTTGAACACAAAAAAAAAAAAAGAAATAAAATTTTATTTACCCAATCTCTACTCTTCTCAAATAAACTTGTACGTCTTTTGAGCGAACGTGTTGAATTCGGTAGGAGAAGTTTATCATTGAAGTCAAACTTTTGTGCTTCTTCACTGAAAAGAAGCAATGAATTTTGTCTGTTTGCTAATCGATTGGATGATGGTAAACTGTTCGATGAAATCATTTGTAATTAATATTGATTTCAAATCGAACTATGTGCTCTCTTCTCCTGCAGCTTGTCGTTGTTATTATTGTTTGAATTTGAAGTAAAATGATGATGTTACGAACGAATCATTCGAGGACATACATATACCCTCATCTACAACAAAAAAATAAAATAAAAATGAGGAAAAGAATAAAAGAAAATGCATATGAATTTCTATGGTATTCGTATGGATGATGATGATGTCATCATCATCATCTCTTCTAGATTCCACTGTGAGTAAGAATGTAAGTAATTATGAAATATGATCAATAGATAGATCAAGCTCAATGTTGTTGAACGATTATAATATGATGTAAGAAGTCTTTGTTTCAAATCGGTCAACATGAAATATACAGAGAAAATAAAAAAGAAATGAGCTCGACAGGCGACAACCTTCGCTCAAGGTCGCTTATAAAAATGTAGCCATCGGTGTTGATCGACATGATCTAACATAAAGACAGTTACAAGTAAGTGTTAATGTGCTTTCGAGATATGTCCTAAGAAACGAGACTAAACTTTTTAGTACAAGTCCGGACATAGTATAAAGGTTATCAGTCATTGAAACCATCACCACTAAACGAAAGAAACGATAAAGTACGTGAGAATGAACACTCACCATCATCATGTCGAACCGTATTTGGATTAACTTTTCTTTTTATCACTATTTGTTGTTTCGTATAAAAAATGACAACTTAACACTAGATATACTAGTTAAGTAGTCATTATTATACAGAACTATACACGTATAAGAATATAGAACTTGTCTCGACACCGGCGTCAATCTACATCAATATAATCACAGTAACTACTGTGAAAGATAAAGATTGACATTTTGATAAATAGTAAACCTTGAAAAATTGATTAAATTAATATGTATGACAATGAACTTTGATAGAATTCATAAGAGGATTATAGATATGTTGTTCAAAAAATTTCAAGTACTTTTCATTTCTACATGTTCGGAGTCTTTTTTTGTTCATAAAATGTCCCTGAAATGAATCGAAATAAGAAAAAGTGCCGTTGAATTGTTTTTTCATTATACACGCAAATTCAGCACATCGTCACATAAGAAAACGACTACTTGACGAAGAAGCGCAATGAATAAAATAGTAGTGTCATATAGAACAGAATAGACTTTTATTGTCAACAAGTGTCAATAACGAAGACAACATATGTTATAATATCGACACAGACGGTAAAACAATGCATACAGACATATGTATATATATATATATAAATGTATATATAAATGTAAGTACCGTATATACATACTGTGCATGAGTACCTGCATGGGTGTAGAGATCAATCGCACTACTAATAATTTACGCATACATATACGTTTATTAAACGACGAAAATGATGAAGAAGCGTGTCCACAAAAAGGCTACGATCAACCAACCACCACTATTTATTGCAAAGCGGTAAGATGATGCAAAGATGTAAGAGAGAATACTTGGCTACATGCTTTGCCCTCAAACTCATCATCTTCATCTCTATATATGTATATATATATATATATATATATATATATATATGTATACATCTCTCTCTATATATAAATGTGTGTGCGTATGTATGTGTCATGAGAAATGAGCGGTCACTCCATGTATTGCAGAACGCTATTTGACGACGCGTCTTATTTATTGGTAGTCTTCATCTACATAGCAGTTTGGTTACTTGACAATACGACTCGATGACGGATTCTTTGGTAAATGTGTGCTATAACAAAGAAATGATTGCTAGACCACATAATTAATAGTTAGATCATAACCTATCAATGTAGTTTGTGTACTTCGTATTTTTGTCACACTACGTCTGCCAGTTTCAAATACCTATTGATGACCAGGGAAGAAAACAATTTGTTTCAATGAAAGTAAAGACAACGACATAGATTTTATCATCTGATCATAAAGAAAAGATTCTTAGTTGTCAGTTAATGGTAGATACACTCTCTCCTTCATAATGGCTAGTTACTAATATAGAATATGATATACCACCTGACTGGTATTACGGATGACAAATCAAGAATAGTAAGGGCAGTTCTTTTACATGTCAAAAATGAGAAAGAAAAAGAATACAACAGATCGATAATAATGGAAGAGAACGAACAATAGAGACTTGCCGACACAAAAAAAAATTCGAGTATGTTCTCATACAAGTCTCTCTAGTCACAAACAAATACGATGTGATGATCGCTATTCTCTTTTGCTCTTCTCGCTGTGCATAGTCGAAAGCGAGAGAAAAAAGGAAAAAAAAAGAACAAACTGGGTTGGGCATCACAGAAATTGTATGAAGTACGGTCATAGTACGATAATAGATGATGATGATGGAAGAAATGGAAAACGATAGACTCGTTTCCACCTTTTACTTTTTTTTTCGTCTACCGCTGTTTGAGGGCATGCAGACATTCAGTATCTGAGGTGATGACGATTGATCGATTACTAACTAAACATGTGAAGCAACGTTCTCACCTCATTTTATATGTTCAACCGATATAATGAACAGAAACAAACAAATACAGATATCTATATCATCCGGTGAGACTAATTATAAGATTATTACTACTATACGGCCATGTGCACAAATCAGTTCATTGCGTGTCGATATGCAATTTGTTTTGCATTTCTACTGTCTAACTAGACACATGAATGATCGTATTCTTCTTTTATTTCTCTCGATACTAATGAGTTGACCAACAAATGTTATACAGACAGATAAACACTTGAGATAAGCTGTATTTGAAGGATATATTTATTTTGAGGATATATTTATACATAAGTATTGAATTGAATTAGACATTTCTGTTATCGCTCTATTTCTAAGCAATAGTCACTGATAATATGAATGATGTTTACATGGTGTACGAGGTGATACATACACCCACATTCTTCTTTTTTCTGTCATCAACAATAAAAAACAACAGAAAAAGAAACTTGGCGAAGTATATGACAACGAGTTCAAGAAGCATAAAAATATATGTCTACATAGACGCACACACACACATATATATATATATATGTATACATATGTAGTTATATATGTAATTATCCTTGGTACTAATAGTTGTTGCAATGAAAAACTCAGCATGCATATATATTATTCTATCTAATGATACCAACAGTGCGTTGGCAAAAGAAAAAGAAACGAAGTGTCAATAACAACATTGATGACGGCATAATATGTTATTTGAATTGGACATATCGAAATACTTGACTTCATAATTCAGCGTCGAGATATGCAAAGACAAACAATGATATTCAGAAAGAAAGAAAAATCAATCGTAATCTATCGATTTAAACGCTTTATTATATCTAATCTTGATGTATAGACTGGCTAGAAGCCAAACAGTGATGTGATGTCTATATATGCATATATTTGTTCAATGGGTGAGATATAACCAGGCATCGTTAAAAACATTCAACTATAGAAATAAATCATTTTTCTAGATTTTAACTTCAACTTGACTATATTCATAAGAATTCCTCTCTATAATATTCGAACTAATTGATACTCCTAATAGTTAGTAGTTATTTTGAATCGACAAGGACGAAATATATATTTTTTTTGTTTACTTTTATGGGTAATATAACGACAGAACAATAATCATATCATTAGCAGAAGTGACATTACACTTTTTTTTCTAAAGAAAAAACAACTTTTATGAGAATATCTCATTTGATAATACAATGTTTGTGATTATAGTTACTTAATAGCAATCATTATATTATCGTTTACACTCCAATATATATATATATATATATATATATATACATATGATTTATCTTAACACAGATGTGTTGTACAAATAACATTTTATTGAAATTCATTCAAGTGATAGGATATTGTGGTTGAAGTTTGAGCACAAAAAGAATCCCTCTTCAATTATATTTGACAATTTAGTTTCCAAATGAAAACTTAGAAATATTTTTGAGAATAAATAAATAGAAAGTTCTAGTGAGATGTGTACGTCAACAGTAGGGATTTCTACGAATAATAGTTAGTCATGTAGAATCAATTTCATTTCGAGACATTTGTTGCGAAAGTATTTTTTTCACGCAATCTTATATTAACAATGCATCACCTTGGTTACAGTGATGTGTGTTGTGATTAAAGGTTGTTTGATCGATTGAGTTTCAAATGAGAGAAAGCATTTGAAAATGACATAGTACTTAAGCGGGATAATAAAGAGGTTATAAAATAATGATGATACGTACTGATGTGAGATAGTAAAAAGTATATGTATGAATATATGGTTGAAGGTTGTAACAATAACGGGTATTCCAAGTAGTTTGATGAAAAGTTTCTATTTCTCTTATCTCTCTCTCCCTCTCTTGTATCCCTTCAGCGAGATTCACCAGAAAAATTTCCTGATTCAGTAATCTTTTGCATATCAGGGTATTTCTGGCTGTTAATATGATCACACTACTTGATATTTTTTTATCTTCTGCTTCTTTTAACATGTACTTGAAGAAAAGATTACTGACATAAGGTTACTAATTAGAAGCATTCCGGTTGTATATACATATTGATGTTCCAAAAACAGAAGAATTCAATAAATTCACATGATTACCTTTCTTTTTTTCTCATTGAGTGTTGCACTTTGAAAGATAGTTTATTTTTCGGGTAAAAAGTAATGCGTCAAATAGTTTCAATGAATGTCTTCTAATCGATCGATTGTCGATACAAAATTACAGAGACAGTTGGACCCAATGTTTGCTTTACAGTAAGTCTTGCTGGTGAAATATTATTTTCTAGTATCGTCGAACACGCATAACTGATTGCATTCGTCTATTGCCACATATCCTCAAAGTACTGTTGTTGGTAAATCGCAATACTGACAGTCATTGGATGATAGCTATGCATATAAAACCATAGTACGAATTTCACAGGAGAAACATGGATTTAAGCAATCAGTCACAAAATGAAACAGGAAAATATCACTTCTTTGCTCTTAATACTAAACATGTCTTCAATGTCAAACTTATACTAATCCAAAATATTCATTGTATCAGTTGACTAACGTTGTTGCAATTGTCAAAAATACGCAATAGCTGCTAAATTTTGGAAGATCAAAACAAATAAATACTTAGTCCCATTTATAAATAACAGGCTTAAACATATATATTTGAATAAGCCGCATACATCGTTGACACTAGGGTATGAACGTGTAGATGTCGGGTGAGTTTTCGATCAAGTCGATTTAGGCACATACACAATCTGTTACATTCTTATGAATGAAATCGAATGACGAATCTTAGTTTAATTCTTTACTCTGTATTAAGTTCGACTCTAATTTGACTAGTATCTGATGAGAAAATATTTCGATCGTTTCCTTCGCTATACTTTTAATAGATTTGTCATAGATGAAAATATATCAACTATATAGAACTGAATTCGTACATCGGTTGTCTTTGTTTAGTGATCGTGATAGTTTTCCTCTATACTTTGAGAAGAATCAATTTATTTATTTCAATCTGAATTTTTTCTTCTTAATTCTTTTTTCTTCTACTTGTGATTGAGCGGTCAATGAAAATAACTAAGAATTTGTTAGTGCTGCCAGTCTAGAGCTGAAACGTGGAACATACACGTTTTGTTTCAGCTCGATTGTACCGATGCAACTTATGCTTTTGTTTTTTCAGAGAGTACATTGTAGAAAAATGATTTGACTAACGTATTTCTTCATTTTGATCAGAATTTACAGCATTTCAGAGGTACTCTATCAGCGACACTATTACTTATATTCGTTCGTTAAATTTACCCTTAGAATTTGGTGGAGTACAGCGAACAAGTGATATGATTCTTCTGATTTTCACATTGTAGGTGGATGATTTTTAACTGCAGAGATGATAATATTTAGTTGCAAATGACTAGAAAGTGATAGACACGTCATGCATCCGACAGGAAAGTCTCCAACGGCACGGGAGCCTATAAGCAGTAGGGTGGTCGAAAATTTGTTGATTGCTTTCGACTGGTTTGCTCGTGAAATAACAAGCCGTTGACCTGTATTCAAGAGAATGTTCCAAATCGGAATAGTCGTTTCATAGTCTACTTATTTTCCAATGTTTTTCTGCCGGACTTTCTTGAGAGGCGGGGGGGGGGGGGGGCGGGGGATCAATGATTGGGGAAAGAATGTATTTTCGAATACACAATAGTTTATTTTGATTACGAGAGATTAAGAAGATATTTATCCATGAGATATTAACCTTGTTTCTCTTCCAAATTTTTTTCTTTTCCTTTCTTTTTAGCTTAATGTTTTTAAACATTATAAAACCTCAGAAAGAAAATTGTACACATTCGAGGTATATTTAAATTTCCGAGAAACTAAAATTCCAACGGAATAAAACAATCTCGAGCACTTTTGACTGGACGATGGACGAAATTTTCAGAACACCATAGTGAGAAAGTTTTTCAGAACCTATCTGGAAGAAACAAATCTTACCCTAAAAAAAAGAGACATTTTAGAAATGACTAGTCAATTACGGAAATTACCAAGAATTTTCTGAAGTTTCGAAAATTTCTCTCGTTTTCTAGGGTCGGGTCTTGTTCTTCCTATAGAGTTGATAGAAATGTTCAAAATCTAACTATGTATGTAAAGTACCGTAATTTTCGAAATTTCCTTGTGAGATTATGTTACCATTGGCTCTTGTAAATTCGACCATTGATTAGAATGAGGAGAAAAGAAAAGAAAAAACATGTGAATAACTAGAACCTTGAAAGTTGTTCTGAGTCTGAGAGTGTTGTGAATGAACCAAAAACTTACAATCTGTACTTACCCTTCTTTTTAGAAATACCGTTTATTTTTATTAATGTAGGCTTGATTCGAAGAAACTTACATAAAATCAACAGCTTATAGTGCACTCTAAAATAGACACTTTGTTATATTTGGCCAGGTAGAAATCATAAAATCGATGAATATGAGAGAAATGAATAGTTTTTAAAGACAGGGAAGGGACTGACATAAACTGATGGAGTACTTGTTGGTCTTCTTAGTAATCAAATTTCATATGTTGGTCTTTAAATCGCAATGATGAAGCAACATGATAATCATCCAATGCAAATGAATCGAATATGTTTGAATTAGAATTATAGTTGAGTGAATATCTTATAATGTTGATTTTAGAATCAATGACTTTCTCGTAGAAACTTCACAATCCCTACATTCAATATAACATCAACAAGTTATGAGTTTTCAACTCTGAATAAAGTCGCTATTCATTTTTAATACTTTTGATGATTATTTTTATCTGATTGATGGTTGTCTACATTGATTATCGATACGTATCCCAAACTTGAAATTCATGATCAAATTTTCTTTCGATACAATGAATCGATTCGAATTATATAGATTGTATTCAACTATTCATGGAGATTCTCATTGGCATGGTTTGACTAAATAAATTTATAGTCGAAATAAACACTGATGTGTTCTCAACGACTCTAAGACATTTGATCTTCCATAGAACAAATGACATTCAGTGTAGTTACAATAAATTAGATTATTAAAAAATCTACTCTGACGTCAATGATAAACTTATAAAGACTGATAACAGAAGTTGTCTGTTCATTTTTGAATAATTTCAATAGTTTTTATTATCTAACTAACAGTTATCAAGGTGGAATTTTTGATAAAGTACATTTATTTCAACATGAATATGTTTAAATAATAATCCTTCACGATTTTTCTTTTCTTTTCAGACATTAATGAACAACAGAAAAAGATCAGCAAAATTTCTCTATACGTACAATATACTTACTAGTTTCACTGATCATAGCCATCCTTATGGCACGTACTCTTGGACGAAACAAAAAGTCATTTGTCTCGCTTGAAAATTCCTACCGTTGAATACGAATTGCTAGAAACGGTAACAAATAATGCTTGCCATGATGCATCACGTTGCAATTAGTAGCCATACCGTCAACTATTATTACACGTGAACCATATGTTGATTCAGAAAAGTTTCGTTTATGTTTTTCTTTATTGTCATAAATTCTTTCTTTAAAATTGATTTCAAGGAAGAAATAAAAAAGTGACACAGAATAACAGCTATATTCACATTCATATCAATATTCGACATAAAAACGCTCTCGAACTTCCATTGACCTATTTTCACGTACCTACAAAAAATTAAGTTCGCTAGTATCTGGTGAAAATCTGTGAGTTGTTTTTGTATTGGAATTTACTGCTCGTATATATTTGTACATCTTTGGCGAAATGCTAGTTTTCAAAAAGACATGAATGTAGAATTCAATCTATAAACGCCTATGACAAGTGTTCTTTATTCAATGGAATTTATGTTTTTGCATGTAAGATCTCTTCAGAGATAGTATCAATTGAAATGAACAAAGAAAAATAAACAAGCAGTAAGTAGATGATATTCAATATACTGATCGAAGGGTTGATGTCTTAAGTAAATGACGATTCGTATTGTTCGTATACCTTACAGTTGAAAGTTCATGATTGATCGAGAATCTATATTGAGTATCACGTCGAATATGTCGATGATAGAAAAATTTCAATTGCATCCAATAGTTAGTAAATGTTTCAACTGTGGCTCGACGAAATCTTTGCCCAGAACAACAGTAAAAAATAAAGTTCGTCTGCAACAAAGAATTTCAATTCAATGAAAACACTTAGAAACTATTTCTTTGATGTGATTGAGTTTTCTTAATACTTACAGCATTATTCAATTGCAATAATAGAACAGATATTTGTGAGACAAGAAATGAACGTTTAAGTATGCGTAATTCCTGATGCTTCGGTGGATAATATTCAGCAATGTACTTAATCATGGCCGGTGTTGTAAATAAATAAAAAGCAAGATTAACTGTGACAAGCATTATCGTCAATTGTTGTTGTTTACGACTTGAATTAATATCGGTTACACGCATATTTAAACTTTCATTATTTGATAATTGTTGTTTTCGTCGTCGAATTAAAGTTAAAACAGTCACTAAATTTGATAGAAGTAAGATATCTGGTATGCCGTACATCACAATCGGTTGATATACACGATGGATTAAACCAAACTTGGGACGTATGATACATCTTTTACGTTTTGACGCTTTACTTATTTCATATATTATCGGAAATGTTGCAGAAAAAAGTAGAAATGCTATTGTCAATAGACAATATACGGAGTAACGTGCTGAATTAACAGTACAAAAGCGTTTGGCAAGAAATGGAGAAGTAACAGCAACACAACGTTCTAAATAAAAGACAATGAGCTTTTTTCAAATTCAAAAATATTTCTAGAAGTATAATGATTGATGTACGAAAAAAAGGAGAGAGTTCTTTTATACTGATAAAATACATGATTCATCAAATATTTTTGCTATAGTTTGATGCATTTCTAATCGTTAACAAATTTATAGAGTATAAGCATGTTTTAGTTATCTTGCTGAATATAGTGTTCTTGACATCGTATCTTCTTACTTGTGAACATCCAAACTGATTTGCAGTAATAGCTTTCGTGAATGTCATAGATTCTTGATTAAATTAATAATTTCAAATTTAAGATCTATGTTCTTTTAAAGTCTTAGGAGACTTCCCTTCTAAGATTATGTTAAAAACTTAGCCATTTCTTTAGTTTGACTGTCAAATAAACAACAATCACAACTTCTCGAGTCTTCTATCAGTTATTTTTTATATGTTTTTTTATCGTTTATTTCATTTCAATACAATACCAAATGGTTATGATAGCATAGAGTCGAATGATTACAATGTAGTCATGAGGAAAGATGACGGTCGTAGAATACTTATATTAAAAATCGAAGTTCTGTAAATAATATTAGTATTTTTCTGAAGCGTCGTTTGAAACCTCTCATCATTTTACACAAATCGATGTCGTTAGTTAACACTGGTTTAAATGACTTTTAGAAGCTTCTATTTTATCAATGTTATTGTGTCTCAAATAAAATAGGTTAATTTCCATGTAAATAAAAATTTGTTGGTACTATGTGATTTGCAATTATTTACATAGATTTCCTGTTTTACCAAGATCAGAGACACGTTGTCATCTACTACAAATTAGGTTCGGCTTTCTTTCAAAGATCTATACAAATTTATTGCCTGAATACTCTCATATTACTATCTTACCATTAATTTTAATAGCCTGGAAGATAAGCAAACGTAGTTGTTTACTTTATGATGTATTGAATAATAGCAAAAGGCTCCTGTCTCATAGATCTTCTTAACTGGATAGTATTGCGATTATACTTGGCTATTAACTAATATGCTACAAGTCGTTGATTGAAAGATTCAACACACAATTAATAGCGTCCAATTTAGTCGATGAATAGTTTTTGTGACCTTTAGATTTAACTGAAGAGCCAGAAAACAGAAAAAAATGTATTCTTAATGACGATTCCTGAGCTTAGAACAGTTGAGTTTCTCATTAAAATATCTACCTGTAGGAAAATGCTTCGAGAAATCAAGATCTTCTATTTGATTTTATTAATAGAAATTCTTCATTTTAAAACTGAGTAAAACATTATTGGTAAAAAGCAACAGAGCTTTGTGTATCATATGGTTTTACTTGTCTGTGTGTGTGTGTTTGGTTATTAAAATAAACTCATGTAAGCATATATTGATTGCCTTATCAAAAAGCAAAGAATGCATCCATAAGTGGTTGAAAGGAGAAAGTAGATCAGTGTACGCAATCGAAATATGATTAAAATTGAACTTGAATAGATTGTACGAAAAACTCCTGAAAAAAATTCGAGTAAAGTGCATATTACTGATTGATTCTAATAGTGCCTACATTCAACAGTTTTTATTTGATTTAAGTATCTTATGGCAAAATGTTATTGATGTACTGTCTGTTATCATTGATCAACAACAACTGCTGCAATTGTATAGTCATGAAATGAATGCGAATATGTACTTCTATTTCTCAATAAACATTTTATATTATATTTCATGAAATAAGACTTGATCTGCAACTTTATGAATCATAGACTATTAGTCTCTCGATTACTATAATGTTAACAACAGCGATCATTTTAGAATGTGATACGAGATTTATGTCACTTTATAAACAAATATAGATGAATAATATTATTTTGTAAATACTAGCACTGCTCTGATTAATACTATGAAGTTGATTTCTAAAATCAAAACTGAAATCATCTTGAGCATTCGTTACTAACATGAATCTGTAATGTTAAGATATGTACAGTACTCGCTAAGGTTAATCTTTTGTATTTCTGCTTAATGACAGCCAACCATTAACATAAACTGTTTTTTCCTACGCATCTAAGTGTAATATTTTATTATTACTGCTCATTAATATAGAATTAGTACCAGATGTTAATGCAATTCCACAGCAGAGACAAATAACCTAATAGTTGTATGTAGAACGCCTACTGTTTAGACTTATTTCTTCTGTTTGTTTTTGTACTAGATGTCAAAACAAATAGGATTAAGAAAATTGACATGAATCAAAAGCGATTGAAATAGAATCAATATAAAATATGCTATCCATTGTGGATCTCAAAAATTTTGCTAAGTGATCAGTGACATAATGAGACGAAAGGCTTCATTGACCTATGGTCTACAGATTTTTTTTAAAAATTTACCTAATGTTATTATGACCAAAACCCAATTGGCACAAAAAGTAAATATATCTGTAAGGTATGTTAATGAACAATGTATAAAAAGATTTCTACGTGGTTGTACTAAATGTGCACCATGTGATAGAAGAACTGCACTGTCAAATATTGCCATATATGTTATAAATACAGCTGATGACGTATTTTTCAATGATTTTGTATTTATAACAATTAATGCAAGGAGATTACCAAATAAGCCACTAAGAGAAACGAATGCTTGCACGAAAGTAAGAATAAAATTGACTTCTTTCATATATTTTTTCATTTCTTGTTCGAGGGAATTATTCGATGATAATAATATTGATGAATTATTTCCGACTGGCATTGGCATAGTATCTAATAAAATACGAATCAAATAAATGAATATTTCTTTGATTCGAAATAAAATTTGTTACAAATTTTCGTTGTCTCGCTACGAAAACTGTTCGATGTACAAAAGTAACGTAATATTTTCTTTTGCTTCTCTTTCTATACGATTGGATAGAGTATAATAGTTTGAGAAAGAAAATGAATGATTTCAGGGCATTGAAATTATTCTCTAACAGATACTTTCTGCATAAGCTATTTTTATATTGAAAGTTAACATTTCTATATTTGAACTGAATTTCATAAAAGTTTCTGTCAAAATCAGCTTAATTAAACTGATTTCGACAGAGAATTTTATGAAATTCAAATGAAACAGAAAGATTAACTTTGAATACTAAAAAAACATGAAGAGCGAATTACAGTAATTGACTTCTTTTTGGGATAGTTTGTCATGGTCAATCTCACTACAGAGTAGCGAAAATTCTGTCTTTTTTTCTGCTGAATATGCAGAAACTTCCATGATGATTAAAGAAACCAGTACTGATATTGACGTTAATCAAATCATTTTTAACAGAGTATGTCTGGAGATAAATGAATCGTGAATTATGTTTTATTTTGGAGATTTCCAGATATATATATATATCAATTATGCACGTATGGATTGCTGATAAGCAGGTTCTAAGTGTTGTCAAATACATTAGAGATAAAGTACGGACGGAATTCATATTAATATCATAAATTGATTCTGTTTTGTGTAAGATTAATGTTGATCGAAGCATCTCTTAGGGGATAAGGAAATATGAACCGGAAAACTAAATCAGTTTTCTATTAAAATGTTCTAAAGTTTCGGATCAAGAAATGCATGATAGAGCTTTTATCGATGTACGAAGAATGTATCGTCGTAAATAAGAAAGAAATAATAGATAATTAAGGACAAAAATTTTGTGTCCATGACTCTTCTATTATTCATTAACAATCACGATGGGATTTTCTGGAGACCGGAGAATTGGAAATACACAAATCAATATGTTAATATCAATTAATATGTTAGACAACAAAAAAGATTATTGTGTATGAAATCAATTAACATGATTTCGCAATTAGTCTATGGTAATGAAGGGTAGTTCGCTGTTTTTCTCCTTACTATTAGTAATTGCAGTCTTTCTAGCTTTTGTTGACATGAGTTTACATTTTCTTACATCATTAATATATGTGATGATGATAGATTTTTCTATGTATTTCAATCAGCTGGTGAAGAAACGACAAAAACAAGAATACTTTTCAAACCAACGTAAGCATGGGAAATCTGTTCTTCTGAAACATTGGACACTCTATATTAACATTTTCTTTCTCTCACTGGGCGTTGTCTGTTTATTGACAAGTATAGATTTGAAATGATTTCTTCCATAAGATCTATTACGTAGATAAAATCATATTTTATCCTTTATCATCAGGCTCGAAAAATCTATATGCATACAGAATTTTGAAAAATTCTTGTACATCAAATCTCAACGAAAGCATGGCGAGAGCATACAATAAAAAAAGGACATATTTATTTACTAAAATTAAAGGTATAGATGTAACACGAGGAAGGAAGTAAAAATATCGTGCGTCAGCGTACTACTCTGCGTAGTTCCGGTCTATGTCATAACTATACTTCAGAACTTGTTAGTTATTTCTATTCTACTGTCAACGTGTGTTACGATATATAAGCGGATGTCCGGTCTGTATACTTCATTGTAATTCAAAAGTGAAGTAAAACAAACTATTTGAGTTTTATTTTCAATTAGAGTTACATAGGCCGAACTTCCTCTAATTTACAGTAAGATAAGTAAATAGTACACTAGAAGTAGCTAAAACGTTCTGAATGGTAGTGATGACATAGTCTGGAAGAAGAGGGAGTGCAATGTAGTATAATATTTTCGCTTTTCCCCACTTGGGATGCAATAATAATTAGACAATTATAGCAAGAAAGTGACAAGTAGTTAAGGACGAGAGAATGACCATGTTAATATGAAAGTAAGGACAATAGGAAATAATACACATGAGAAAAATAAGGGAAGAGTAAAAACGTTTCTCAGTTGTCTCTATATTGATGATCAGTAATGTTACTTCTAGAGATTAATTGGAAGGCTTACGATATTGTAGTTTCTAAATTCGTCTTCTGCTTTGCATAGAAAACATGAATTTTCATATGTCAGCAAACACCACATAGTAATCAACTTTTAACACCATTAAAATAAGTAAATCTGAAGTAATTATTTTTAATCTCTTGGAATATAATGAGTTCGATGAACTAGTTTTACAGGGAGTAGTATTGTTAATCATCTATAGGTAATGAGAAATAGTTTAGAAAAAAACTCTACCTTTGACTTCCAAAATAATTAGTTTTAATTAACATGAAGTTCGTAATGAAAAGTAAAAGATCTATTTCATGATAGCTGCGAAGGATATTTTTCAGACACTGTTGTTTAATTCTCTTCATGAAATTTAATCCGAAGAAAAATGTTACTGACTGATGTATTCTACTGCATGAATTCAAGCAAGATCAATTTGAACAGTCCTATACAATTTCTTGGATTTATACAGAGCAAAATAACATAATTATTTGTATCGGACTGTCTCTTTCACATTAAATAATAATCAAAAACTTTTTTCAAGGATGTCTTTAACCGTATTGCCTATTCGTATCTAAAGAAAACCTTAAACTACTTACTAATTAACGCTTGTTTTACATTTTCTTTAGACTTAGCTCTAATCGAGGATCGTCTCAAAGGAAAAACAAAATCGTTGTCGTTCTTAGCAATATTCTTCCTCTCATGTCTCTGTTTTTAGCCATCGTGTTATTTCAGTGTATCCGTTTTTTGTTCGTGTCTCTCAATAGACTTTTAAGTTGCACTTACTTGTTGCTATTATTCATCCAAATGTGAGATACTTTTACGAATCGTTTATACTAATGTATTTCCTCGAAATAGATATAGTGTGTTATTGCAACACTTGATTTTTAGAAAGTCAATGTTATGAAGATTTATTAGGAGAAAAAAATAGCAAGAATATATTCCTTTCTTTCTCGTCTCATAGAGACGAAAAAGATGTGAGACTTAATAGAATCTTGTAAGACAGTTTCATACATCATAGCATGGGGTGTTTAGAGAAAATCTATCCTAAACCAATCCATATATTATATATGCAGAAATATAATAAGGATGGAAAAAGCATAGCGTCTCAGTTTCATGAAAATAGAACTCATAATGGAATAACATGATAGAAACAAGATACATCCTTCTTTCCTATTTGATAATTTCGCAGTAGTATAAATTAAACATGTTTTGTATTTTTGATCAATGTATGACAGAGAAAATGCCACCAGTCAATACTGATCCATGATATTTATAAGAATATATGCGTATAGAACTAATGTGCAGATTTAAAAATCCAGTATCTTAATATTTACTATTTGTTCCTATTTACTGAGCTTATTACGATGACACATAAGGAAAATCTAGAGAATTACGGCTATATCTCCCTCTTTGCTTCATCGAGTATAGCACAAAGATGTTTTGTTTACGTCTTCTGGACTAGAGTTTTGAGTTGCATGCCCTCATGAAAAGTAGGAGACGCATTTGATCACTAATCAGTCCATAGGCTCTTCCTTGACATTTCATCCTGGAAGCGATATAATGATCGATAGATTTCAACTTGGCGATCATTTTGGTACTATTTCTAATATATATATATATGTAGTCAATTTGCGAGCCATTTTTAGTGATCGTTAGTATACAATTTTTCCAATGTATTTGGGGTACCACTTTCTAAGACGTTCGACTCTTAAAGATTTTGTTACCACCTTATGAGGCAATGAGAAAAATTAGTAAGAGTACTTGGAATTATTCATTGCATACGAGTACTGCACCACTCATTTTAAGTAAGTATTTTGAGATTATCACGAGAAAATTAAAATAACTCATCGTGAATTGTTAACCAAGCATTGCCCTGTGTTCACTCATCAAAATCATCTATATCAGTCCACCCATGGAAGTTGGTCACTTTGGTAATCTAGGGTACAATAACCAGAAATGAATAAAAATTACTTTCTTGGAACAAGATTTTGAGAATGCTCTGACTAACTCTGCCCAGTTCCTTGTGCGTTTTTTTGTTCGAATTATACACTAATTGAATTTCTGGATGGTTAAGACCTGTTTCATTTTTCTTATATGGCTACAAGCACGTTCATTTTCAAAAAGCATACAAACGTTTTTGAAACAAAACCAAGGCGTTTATGAGTTTGTATTCAGAGACTTTATGGATGGGAACTTCACTTTCTTAAAACAAAGAATCTCGAATTCATGACCAGCGCAAAAAAAAACCTGCATCAAATCATATTATGAGATGAGAACAATGAATTTTCATAGATTTTAAACTGTACTCCGTAACAGACAAAAATTTCTAGAAATTTGGTTTTTAATTTCATGACATGGCTCGATGCAGGTTTTTGCAGTGATCATGAATACAGCATTCATTTTTTTTCTAAATTGAAAACTGTACGTTCAAAGAAAACTAAAATATTTCACATGAAGCGAAAAATCGAATTTATGTCTCAGTCTGTCTGATAATTCATCATAAGTTCTACAGATTCAGTGAAGACATCCTCAAAATATTGTTCCAAGAAAGTACTGTTTTATCCATTTTTGATTACTGGAGCTAAGATTACCATAGTAACCAACTTCAATTCGTTGACTTATATAGACGATTTTGATGAGTGAAAACCGGGCTATGCATGGTTGATAATTCACAATGATCTAGTTTGATTTTCTTGTGATAGTCTCAAAATACTTACTTAAAATGACTGGTGCAGTACTTTTATGTAGTGAATAATTCCAAGTACTCTCACTACTTTTTCTCATTGGCCTACAAGGTGGTAACAAAACCTTTAGAAATCAATTCTTGGATGAATTCGCTATAACTTGATGCAATTTCAATCGATATAAATCGAGTCAAACTTATCGATAAGTTGAACGTCTTAGAAAGGGGTACCCCAAATACATTGGAAAAATCGTATACTAACGATCACTAAAAATGGCTGACAAATTGACTACAAATATGTACATATATATATCAGAGATAGTACCAAAATGCTCGCCGTGTTGAAATCTATCGATCTATATCGCTTCCAGGATGAAATGTCAATGAAGAGCCTGTGAGCTGATTCGTGATCAAATGCGCCCCTCCCCTCCTTTTTATTCATTTATTTATTTTTTCTGTTCTATTTAGCTATCCAATCAGTAGTGCCTTTCTTACTTATGATTCACTAGCAAGATCAACAAAAGCGAAGATGGAAGAAAACCATAATAAACAAATCGAAATGATAGACTATATTATTCAATTAATAGGGCAAACAGAATTTCTCTGCCGTTTAAGATAAAGTTCTATAAATATTTACATAAAGAAAAAAACCAAAGACAATGACTGAATCTCTTTCGTAAAGTGAAAAAACTTGAATGTCAATTGATAGCAAAGAATAATATCAACGAACGGCAGATGTTCTTGATCTATATCCTAATGGAATAAATACCTTTCAGTACCAAATCCATCAACAAGAACAGAAGGTCAGCATCACGAGCAAGCTTCATTAACGAACACCAACATAAGAACACCTGTCATCTGAAACATGATTACTATTCTCACAAATTATCTTTCACGTTTCAAATCAAAGAACATCGATTTTTCTCTAAAGTTAACGTAGAACTTTATAACAGAAGACAGTGGATCATGAGTTTAGGAAATTCTCCCATTAATTGCGTTTTTCCAACTCATACCATAACATTTCATTCTTATTTTGTCATCTACATATTTTTTCCCTAAAAATCAATTACTTTCTAAAAATCGGTATACAAAATCTTTTTTTAAAATGAAGACTAATTTTTCTTTTCAATATCAATATTCGACTACATGGCAAGTCAAACGATGAATAATATTTCGTAAAATATGATTTCATATCATAGCAGTTCAACGAATGACGTTCAAATGAAACTTAAGATAGCATGTCATGACAAGGGTTAAATCTTCAGCGTTGAATAATCAAATAAATAACAACATCATTTAACAATTTGCCGTCACAGCAATTACACGAAAAATCTCTCGAGAATTGTCTATCAAATTTCATCCTCTGCTTAGAAGTCGATCTTGCCCGAGAAATATCTAACTCGTATGAAACATCTAAAATGACGTTGAATATGTACCAGAAACACTGTGTTACGATGTTTCGTTCTATGTAACAATAGTTTTAGAATATATTCAACAAAATAAATATAAGAAATAATCTAGTTAATGACCTAAGTACTTCAGATTTAATCCACTATTGACTTAGGGACTCGATTGAACTCGTTCTTTTTCTTCGGACAATTCTAAATAGACACAACAATGAAGAATTGAATATATATGAACAAGCTTTACAAAAATACGGCTTTAATTTGAGGGCTAACCTATTATGTAATATTATCCGATCTACTATTTTTAAAATCAACAATATCACATGTTTTGCTTCTTGTATGTGATGGAGTTCATTTGTCAACTTCTAGAATGTACGATCAAATCCGAGCGATTTTCCAATTTAAAAAAAATAAAGAGCAACATTTTTTAAGGATAAGATGACGGAAAACATCAAGAATATAATGTACAAAAAAGAATATGATCAATAATAGGTACTCTCAATTTTAATTTAATTAGTTGGTGGCTGTCATACTTTAAAATAAAACCAAAATTATTTTTCGAATAGAAGCGTAGTAAGATTGTTTTAAACTATGGAAATGAGAACATGTGTTCTATTCAAGGTAATCTGTATTACACTGACGAATGAGTGTTTCTAATAAAAAAAGTGTTACAACACTTAGGATGTCTAAGTAATATCCCAGAGTATCTGATAGTAGTGACAATAACCGAATGTTTTCGCTTTTTCATTTTTGTTTCATTGTGTAAAATCTGATAGTGACTTATACATATGAATTTTCATTTAAATTCACACTTTAAAGTCATTTCTATACTTATTAATGACTTCTCTTAAAAATGAAACGCTTCGTTCACTTACAATTCTATCTATCGTATCACTAATATCATTCATCAAAGATGACGAAATTGTATTCAACAGCATCTAATGTTTTCCACAATATACGTATCTATCTTCACTGTTGATTATAATTGTTGGGCATCGTTAATACCATGTAATAGTAACGTTGTCTATACTAATTATAATCTTTTAAGTACAATTCATTTTAACAGAAATCTTCAATGAAGTCTTAATTTATGATCTTATAAATTCATGTATGCTATTTTATTAAAATCTCACCTATTCAAGTCCACAACGACGAACTTACAAGATAAAATTTTTCGAATGACAAGTGGATGGGGAAATACTTCTAAAACATGTACTGTATCTTCATCGTTTATCGAACAAGTGTAAATGAATTGACATGTCTGCATCTCTTATTTAAACAGCTATATCAGAAATCTACAGAAATCAATAATCATATGATATCAACACATCAACCTAGGCAAAACAATCGAAAGATTAGGAATCTTTCTGGTCCATATACTTCTCATATTTTCATGCAGTAAGCAAGAATACTCTCATGTCGACTCTTTTTTATCGACTGCGTCGCAGTTGCGCGCAGCTGCGTTGCAGTTTTTCGCAATTACGGATCGCAGTGCTATCGCAGTTTGACAGTAATAAAACACATGGGAGCCAGCTAAACATCTCAATATCTTACAGGGTGTTATGAATTATAGAAAATCAAATCATATTCTCTTGGATTCGAGGATATGTCGATTATTTACTATAGATATCTCATTGTTTCAAATATATTTACTATACCTTGAAAGTTGAGACACATTAATTGATTCACTAGAAGTAGTTCGTCATTCGACAAATGAAGTATGCTGTCATTTTTTTCAGTACAAACTTCAACTGTACAACGTGTTGAACTTCGATGTTCGATATTAACTAATGTATTATCTATAGTTAGTTTGCATAGAAAGAAATAGCTCAATTCTTGGCTCGATGAGAAAGAAAGTCTAACAAGGACCCCATACTGTGATTCGTTGTTCCTAGTAGAACATCTGGAAAACTTCGACGCACATCTCTGAATCTTGAAAGATGAATGTGAATGAAAAAAAGTTTCCTATCCTCATTTTCTTACTTCAATTAAGACATATTGTTTAATAAAAACAAAAACATAAGTTTTAGAAAATAAACATTTTCACATACAATGATGTTTCGACTCATGGCTTATGCAGAAGAAGTTTTTCTAGGAAGTAAATCGATTTTTATCTGAGTGAACACTTAACTTGAATTATCACATGTTTATAAAATTGACTTCGAGATGTGACTGTGTCGCCTATCGTTAGTAGAGCATCGGTCTATTGCCATCTCAAATATCGATTGTTATTAAATTAACACTAATAAGATTTTTTTTCAATTTCCTCTTATGCTCTACTGAAAATTCTGATGATACATATTCACTTTATAGAGCAGTAATAAATGTTGACTGAAACAATAACGCTGTTGTGTACTACATAGTTTCGCATGATTTTATATCATAAATATATTTCAAAATAAAGATTGAATTTAATATGCACGATCCAATGACAGAAAATACGAAATTATTGCTTAAAATATCTATCGACAAATTGTCTTTCATGCATCGATGTATAATTCTTTCTATATATGGATTTCCAAGGGAAACTATAGTAAATCTCAGATTAAAAATGAAATAAAGTGAATCATGGAATAGCCTACTTCATAGATCGATTAAATTTCAACACACATTTATAATAAAATAGAAAAAATTAATTTATTCGCTTTAATTTTGATGTCCATTCCATTGATCGAAACACATCATCTTACCATAAAAAAAAAGAAAGAAATGAAATTCCATATTTGGTTTATCTATTCCATTAGAGGGAAACGGAGTCATCATGTTCTAAGATGATTTCTTTGCGGTTTCTCATCGATGTTGCATGTCCAGTTCAAACTTATCACTAAGTACGACAAGCGATGATTAATGTAGCTCTTGTGGCGCAATTGGTTAGCGCGTTCGGCTGTTAACCGGAAGGCTGGTGGTTCGAGCCCACCCAGGAGCGCTTGTTTTTAATATATGTTCACCATCTACTAAAACTTTTTAAATAGGACTACTATTCACACTGACAAAAATTTTTGAATCATCAATAAAAATAGTGGTTCGATTCATCAGAGCACGATACAATATTTCTCATTGTCCTTTCGTTTCTCATTGTGTAGTTAGTAGAAACATTACAAACGTGAACATATGGATGCAAGCAGTGCAACTAGACACATCATTCAATATTTGCATTAATATTCATCCTTCTATCGTACAAGTAGGTTTTTTGACATGGACGTTTTAGCTTGTCTACAAGAATGTATCACGTCTATTGATACAGAATCTATCAGCTAAAAACTTCAATAGATTCTACTTTTTAAGGTTTTTTACATCTTCATATTCCGATCGTTGCTTCGAGTAAAACATGACGAAAATCATCCAAAACAGAAGAAAACATCCGAAGAACTTCTCTAATGAATACGATTGTGTTTCATGATGTACACTAATAGGTTGTTGTCAAGAAATGTATTTGTCTTTAACGTAAATATTATTCTGTAGAAACTGAAAATCAAGGATGTAATCATTAGTCTACATAGTGGTCTACTGATTCTGAAATTTTTTCTTCGATTTATGTAAGGTTTTAAGAAAACTCGAAAGTATATTTATTGTTGGAAATTAAGAACACGGTATTCTTCATTTATTTCGAGAATATTAACACCATCATTTTCTAGGTGAACCGGGTCAAAGTTACGAGTCATGCAGTCATATCATCTGACAGCGAGTAAGAGAGAAAATGCAAATCAGGGGATTACCTTGGTTTCTCTTAACTCTGTTCTGGATTTTATGAGTTTGCGAATTACAAATCAAATTTGACTAATTGGCACAAGTTAACATTTTTTATTTTTCAACTTAATTTCATTCATATCTATGAACTATCTTTTTCTTACCAAAATACAAACATGATTAGTGTTAAAAAACTAATTTGAGACAAGAGAATCTATAGAATCAAGATTACTGTTCATCAAAAACATGTGCATTTGATCCATAATTTTTCTCTCTATGAAGATGAACTAGATCATATTTTCTCTGGGTGTACCAACAAAGTTTTATTGACGAATAAATAATACAGTAAAGTTACAAAACCTCTAAAGTCAGAATCTCACAAATTTCTTAATTTCTATTCTAGAAAATTTTATTCGAGACATAACCTATTCGTTTTTGCACCGATTTGCGTGTGAGTATTGGTAGGGACCTTCTATTGACTTTCATCATACCGACAACCAAATGCAAATACCCATACTCCCAATCCAACGGTATCCGTGTTCATACTTCGAATTTTGCC
>OENT01001251.1:0-50979 GCA_900239685.1 Rotaria macrura | reverse complement strand
AAGAACCTAATCTGTGCTATAAATTGAGCATGTTTCAGCAGAAAGAGGTCGTGGCTTAGGCGCAGTGCCTCTTAAGGAGAAGTTGAGATACGGAAGTTTGAGAAACCGATTACAGATTTCGATTCATTGGTCTCGATTACATTTGACGAAACTTCCTAAACTATATTTATTTCGCCGTACTGTCAATTTCTTATTGTGAAATTGAGATACCAAGTTTTACGAGTTATCGCTCAGTTCATAATAGGTTTCATAAGGGTAGCTATTCTATCCTTCTTTTTCGCTGACAAAAATACACGCTTATTGGATAAGAAATCCCTTTCAATTGATTTATCAATAATAGAATATGTATCATTGAAAAGTAGGACACAGAATGCTTCTACTGCTCAAAGGTCCAATTAATACCATGATTAGCGCAGTCTCTATTATAACTGCTGATTATAGAGCTTCCATTGGGTTAGTAACATTTGAATATGAATAAAAAGATTACCTGAAAAGGATACAAAAGTGAAAGAAAGCGGATCGCAGTCACTTCAGTTGCATAAATTTATTTTCAAGTATTTAAAAGTATATTAAAGTACGATGAAGTATCTTAAAGTACGTAAAGTATGAAGTATCACGTGTCCTCTTTGTGAAAATCTCAGTGGTAATGTCATTGAGATATGCCGTGTACTGATTTTGCACTACTTAAAGCAGATTGTAAGTATTTTTCATCGATTTCTTTATGGAAAGAGTCTCTATCTATTTTATTTGTGATAAAGATAAAAGATTGATATTTCTTCTATGACAATAAAAGCAATCTATCGTATTTTTCTTCCCAAATTCTGGTCACTCAATCAGTTGGAGTAATATGATACACAGCGCTTAGCAACACAAAAATAGAAAATAATCGTTGATTGTTTTACCTTTTGTACAGTTTGATATTGAAACTTGTTGATGATGATAGATAATAAAGCAAAACGCAATTGCAACTGGTATTTTTATCGTTATTTTTTCTCTTTTCTCTATCGATCTATCTGCACTCATGTATACAAATGATACCTTGCTGACAATGTTGTGGGAAAGCAAAACTATCGAATATATGCCGATCATAGCATTGAAAAAAAGCTGTTTTTTGGTTGTATGAATGATTTTTTTTCTTCTGCTTTTATATTTTATGGATGAAGACGTGACACTCGTGTTAGTTTGTATTTTTCGTTCTTTTTATTCTGTATCTTTTGACAAATCGACAAACTTGACACGCATCATATTTCATTTTCATTTCATTAGCAATAACCTTGAAATTAAGCATGCAAACAAATAAGGTTGCCTAATGAAGGTCCAGCAATCAGCTAGAAAAAAAGTGGAAAGAAAAAAAACATCATTCTATAAATGTAGAGACATCGTTTCTTTTATTGCATTTGTTTTGTTATTCCCTCGTGAGCAGTAAAGGAAAATTATCAGAAGCAACTGGTGGTGGAAAACCATTGTCGACCACCACCGATGTTGTAGCTGCTATTCTTTCCCTACCTGTGTGTCAGATTTTTCAAAATTTCACTCTCGTTTGACTTGATGGCACTGTCCATGAATCCACCACCGATCCCAAATGGTTCTTACATCACCTGCGGCGGATCGGGCAATCAATTTAGACGTTCACAGATGCACAAGAATGCATCAAATTTCGGAGTGAGCTGAACAAGAAGTAGTAAATGCTCAATATGTCTTACCTTCTTCTACGAACTAATTATTTATATGAATATGGAAAATGTATCCATATCTGTCCTTGATTGCAAATATATATATATATATGGTAACAGAGCAGAGGGAAAACAAGGACACAAAGTGAAGAGCGAATGATGAGAAGAGTCATGGAGTGCAGGAGCGATATGAATCAGCACGACCATGATTATATCTTGTTCACGAGGGGTAACACTGATTACCAGAAACTCAAACATGGCCACAATTGAAATAGGTTTATATCATCTGTAGCAATCATTCCATGAAAATTTAGCCCCAGAAATATCCAAGGTAAGAGGTGTACATAGCGAAATCGAATCTATTAGTAAAGCTTTACTTGCCGATCGCGAAAATTGTTATGGAGTCGATGCATTGTTTATGTACACTCATTTGCTTAAAGATGTAATATTAGAAATTGAAGCTAAGGATGATAAGTCAATCAAAGATCTCTTTGCTTTTGTCATCCTTCAGATGACATTGATGAAGTATCTGAGTGTAAATGTGAGTTCGGATATGTACACTTAATTATATTTTCATCAACATCTATACGCACGCACTACACAATCAAAAGCGCACATATACTGCCATAGTCATTCATTCCCAATACCTTACACTTCAAAATTACAATCACACTCTAAACACACTCACACCCTACACAGCAACATTAAAATTAAAATTCCATTCTGCATACCAGTTGTTGATTAGAGTTGGATTTAATAAGCTAGAAAATGTTTCATAAACAAAATCAGTGATTAGAGTTAAACGTAAGAGTAACTAGCTAGTTGAAAGTGTTCGATCAAGAGTCGTCGATATTTAGCTTTGTGCCATTGGATGAGAGCATCACATGCTCCCATGCAGAAGAATCCAACAACCCACATGTGGTGTACCAGCAATAAAATAAAAGCCATATCATAAACTATTTCCGAGCAACAGTTTGGCAAGTCAGATGCTTCATGCTGTACTTTCGACTTAATGCTGAACACCCGGACATTACTCTGTTTATAAACCATGCTGAGGAAAATAATAAAAGGTACTTTGACGATATACCCATGTAGAAAAAAAATCTGATTTTGATCGATTATTCCAAAAATCGATTAGAATCAATTTTTTCTATCTAAATATTGATTAAACTCATGTTATAACAGTGTCATTAAAATAGATTTCTAATCACAAGAACATGAATTATAATCAGATTCTTTTATACATGGGTACTTGTTACTGATTTTCAATCGATTCTAAGTCATGCATTCTATATCATGCGTCTTAATCTATTGTTACCAGCTAATCCATTTTAATCGATTCCTACATTACAAGCCATTATAATTTATTATTTCCTTCAAACCGATTTTAATTCATTATCAATATTATAATCCAATTTAATCATTAGTATCGAAAATATGCGCTGGTCCCAGGATTCGAATACAGAATCCCTATTTTTCAATGATTTTTTTAGACTCCACATATTATGAATTAGTTGAAGGTGAACCATGATAGCTCTAATACAGTTAAGGTGGAACCCTATTTAAGCTGTTTCCGATTGAGATGATGGAATTACATCAGAAATCAATTATAATGAATTATAGCAGAAAAAATGATTAAAGTTGATTATTCTGTGTAGTGTATTAGAATTTAGCCATGAAAGAACGAATTTTGAATATTTAGCTTTATTGGAATGATGGCTGCAGTCTAGCACGTATTTTTTCTTGAATTTTCATTAGGCTCTTTAACAAATATTCAATAGCTAATGATTTTCTTTTTCTCCGAAAATTGATTTGAAAGCTGAGTTTCACAATCAAGGAGCATTCACACGCAAGTTGGGTTCAGATACAAAAAACGAATCCATTTCCATTTTCTTATTACTTCTCATAATTCGTAGATTATCAATACGTAATTTAAGAATTCATTTGACTAGCTTAAGAAAACGCCTTTACTCCTCAACAGCACAATCACTGAAACGCCTCATGTACATGCACATATTGATAGATGTGAAATAAAGCCCGGACATATCTGAAGTGGGTTAACATATAATCACAATGAAGTTACGATAAAGACTAGATTTACAATACTTTCCGAAAAAGCAATGCAGTAACCAATCATCGAAATCAATCAAAAAAATCTCTCTTTTAATTTATACAGTAGTATATTTTTCATTACAAATGACTAACAAAGATTATTATCTCGTGAGCTGTTTAAATATAATCTAATGAATGGCCATTAATCAACTATTATTGCAATCTATCACTTTAATTTTTGCGGACTAGATAGATTTTTTATCGATAAGTCTTGTAATCGATTAAAATAGATTCAATTTCTAATCAATGACTTGATTTCTCATGAGCGGAACGAATTTTAGTCGATTATTTACGAAAAATTTCGAATCGATACGATTCTTAATTGACTTGGGGGATTTTTCTGATTAAAATGACTTGTAATTGATAAGAAAGCATGAAAGTTTGTATTAATCGAGTATTTCATTGAAATTTATCTGATATTGATGGTTATAATTAATTTTTCTTTGTGAAATCAGATTTAATCAGACGTTTCGACCACTTTTTTCACCTGGGATACTTACGATGATCATACAAGTCCGGAAAAAAGAACAAGAATCATTCTGAAACAGAATCCACGCTCAAACCGAACACATTTGTCATCTTTCGAGTTATGCACATAAAAATAGAACATGTAAGCGTACTCAAAGAGTTTTAGCTAGAGACCTGCGCGACAAAGTTTCGATTGTCCCAAATCCTGTTTGTCCCGTCCCGAATTTTTTCCAATTGTCCCGTAAAATCTCGTTCTTCCCCGTTGACAAAATCTGTTTGGATGCGGTATGGTTCCCAAAAGAAAACAAGTTACCTTTTCTACGCAATCAATAGGAAAATAGAGGAATATAAAATGTATCGCAATGAAAAGAGGTCGAGACATGTAAGACTGAAGTTAATTTGTTTCTAATAAAAATAGAAATAGGTACTCTCAAGTAGAAATATGAATTAATAATCAGGATGTGTCCATGCGTGTGTGTGTGCGTGTGTGACTGAAGGTTGGGTAGATCGAAGATCTACACCCATGCCGCTTCTTATGCTCAAATACATGTATCAATGTTAATATTTGAGAAAAATAATACTCTCCCGTTTACATAGCATATTAGCTCTTTGTATAACTAATGAAGAATCTTTTTATCTAATCATTATTAGATTAGTAAAATCGAGCTTATTGTGATAGATTTTATTCGAAATTTATAAGCTCATTTAAAGTAATTCATGTCTACAACTATTCCCCGTGTATCAAATAAATATGTGCTCTTTTTATGTCACTACTTTTTCTATAATTGTTTGACATTTCGTTTTTTATTTTTGAATTATTAATTGCTATCAACTGCAATTTTTAGAAGATGATTTTCTTTTAATTAAACTCGAATATTTTTCATGTCAATTAATTTTCGTATCGATAAGTTTTTTTATCACACAATTAGCGTCGATCAATTTGCGCTTCGAATAATTTGTGTATTGGCTAATTTTTTTAACGATCAATTATGGTATCTGCCAATTAATGTTGCTTAATTTTGATAGACCAGAAAAACGCATACGTTTAGATGTAGATAAAATTAATAATTTATTGTTTATGCCCCACCCCTCCTCAAAATTTGAAGTTTTGGTCAGAAAAATGAAAAATGAGATAAATGCATTTTCAAGCTCTTTGAAGTGTACAGATTAAGCATCAACACAACTTTCGGATTTCTTCTCCTAAAATGCGGATTTTCAGATTAAAAAAGTGTCAAATGCTTAACAGGGTTAGATATAGAGATTTTAGCATTCGGAGCATTGCTTTTTTTATGTGTCCCAAATCCCATTTGCCTCGTTCCAAAATACGATCGGGAGAGTGCCGTTAGTCCCGTCCTGCTGGATAAACGGGATTTTTCGGGATTCGGGACTGTCCCGCAGGACTCTAGTTTTGGTGCATATCTATTCGACTCACGAACAGAAGTAAAGAGATTACAAAAATCAGACCAGAAAGGCAGATACCTATTAACCATTTAGGTATAGATGATTGAATAGGACAATATACTTTGTCTGTTACTCCAATAATCAGTTCCGCAAGGAAAGCACTTAAAATAATCAATCTCAATATTTTGAATATAACCGGAACAGAACGATGATGTTTCTTGTCATTGTAAACAATATTTAACTCTGAATTAGAAGCGATCGGATTGGTTTGACTTGGAACATTTTCATTAATGCTAGGGGCTGCTTTTGAGCTGGTTAAGTTCAAGATTAAAATATACTGAAAAACTTCCTTGAATACTCGCTTCAATTGCAAATTTATTCGGACTGAAACTTTGAATAATATGATGCTCCCTTTTAAAATGTCAGATCTTTCAAGACGTTTGAAAACTTACTTCTTGTGCACATATTTCTACCGTGATGGGTCATATAACCTTGAGGTTTTCTCTCAAGAATTGACTGTCGTATCCTCAAAAAATAATACAATTACTATCTACAATTTTTTCCTTACTTGTCATTTATGTACTTTGATGAGAATCGGGACAAATTGTTCTATATAGTTACTATGATTGAATTTGTTTTTGGCATCATTACTATATTTTGTATTTGTCAAAATATTTTGATCGAGACGATGAAAAAAGAATGATACTTTCACATGAACTTGGAAAATAAAATATATTCGTAAAATCAGAATTCTAAATCAACCTAAGTGAACAAGCAATTATTAAAAAATTTACAGTGTTGAAACAGTTATACTGTGCGGCTTATACAGTAGTCTATTTTTTATATTGAAACCTACGATGAATAAAAATTTTCAGAGAATTCAGCAATTCGTTTTTTGCAACGAGACTATGCATTATATACTTAATCTTTGAGAAGATATATCCAAAACAAATCATGTCTCACCCAATTTACGATGCTAATATTATCTCAGTAATTCAAACCCAAAACACAGAAAGGTATAGATATGACGATGAGATGAATGTCACTAATGTTACAATGTAATTCAAACTGGGAAAGTAACCATACTTGCGGGTTTGTAACAAATACCTAAAATCATGTTTTCACCCTGTTGGTTGACAGAACCTCAGAAAGATGCAAATGGTATTATGTATCTCTCCACAATACCCAAAGCAATTTTTTATTGAATCTAGCTGATTTATTAAACCTAGCTGATTGAGAATCGACCTATCTTTGCGAAAAACTCGACAAATTTTCTGCAGCAATGAATAGATTCACAAGTGGTCACCATCCGTAATCAAGAAAACGGTATTACTTAAGGATTGAGCGTTATTGCATATTCCGTACAGTGAAAAGATAGGGCCTGGAAATTACCAAGTGAAAAAATATTGGATTATAGAAGATTTGAGTAGAATATAATCGGATTTTTCTGGACCAAAATCCAAATTATAATCGATTGAAATCGTGCGAACCACTGATGATTTGATTTTTAATCAAACAATAATCTTATAAGTCCGGTAGAATTTTGATTAAAATCATATAATCTGGATTTAATAGGGTTTTAATCAAAATTCTACCGGACTTTTAAGATTATTGTTTGATTAAAAATCAAATTATCAGTGGTTCGCACGATTTCAATCGATTATAATTTGGATTTTGGTCCAGAAAAATCCGATTATATTCTACTCCAATCTCCCACAACTTGATATTTGTTCACTGGGTATAATTCACCTGTGTCTGCCTGTATTTAAAAATGGCACAAATGACAATCTCGTTGACCTAAATATCCATTTGTGTGGCAAAAATAGTCATTTCTATCAAACAAACCTTGCTTGGATTGAGCGTGGGATAACCAAAATAGACTCGTCCCCGTCGTGACGTAGCCAATGGCGGGGCGGCGTAGTTCGCTACGAAATATGGAATCCACCATTGCAAATTTTTGAACCATGGGTTTTTATGAATGTGTGAAACTTATACCTCCACTAGAAGACATTTCTCGAACAGCAATTAGATAGAATACTGGAACTCGTATTCTGACGTCTCCTCCAAGCCCCTAACTAGCGAAAAAATGTATTCCGATCACTGCCGCGTATCCAGACTGCATGGCTATATTTGCGTGCGTCGTTTTAATGACTTGCTTGGGAAATTTCTCACTTTCCTATAATTTGTATCACGATTTCACTTATTGGGTCGCCAGTCCATTGTCATACAACTTTTGTGCTCTTCTGATCGAAATTTTCGGATCTCCTTCTAACCTAAATAACCAAAATTTTATACTGAAAACAAAACTGATGCGATACCAAACTATAAGTGTACTGTCAACGGAAAAAAAGATTTCGATTATGTTGCAATGATCTGAACCATTTTGGGTTCCATGCAGACCACTTCGAAAAACCTGAAAGAGTGTCCTGAGTCAGTAACCATCAATTTTAGTAGGCCATAGTTTTGCACGAAAAATTTTGATGATTTTGTATTGTCTTCCAAAATAGTTCAGTAATTATACAATTTTTTTTGCCGCATACGAAACCATTTAGGAAGATAATACAAAATCATCAAAAGGTTTCGTACAAAACTATGGCCTACTAAAATGGATGGTCATTAACTCAGGACACTCTTTCAGGTTTTTCGAAGTGGTCTGTATCGAACCCAAAATGGTTTCGATAATTGCAACAGAATCGAAATCTTTTTAGGTCTCGTAGTATGTACGAAACCTTTTTATCGTTCATAGTACTCTTGGTTCGGTATCGCAACAGTTTTGTTCTCAGTTTACCCGGTCACTGTATTTGCTATTGTGAGCCCTGTCAGTATATAGTCCAGTGAATCGACTTCCAGTGTCGAGGAACGTTACTTGTATTTAGTTCTTGAAACTCATGAACAGAAGTGCACGAATATCAGTTGAACCAAGTCGTACATACTAGAGGTGGGACATTGTATTTACTTTACAAAGTAAATACGAAAATACAGTATTTACTTTACACTATTTACCTTGACGAAAAGTAAATTAAATATGCCACCCCTAATTCGGAAACCTATCATGTTACGGAAATTTTTTGAAATGCCTGAAAACCCTCTCGTGAACCTAAAAGGATTTGCAAATGGGTTTGCGAAATCATATTGGTTTTCAAGGAAACAGATCTTTTTCAAGAGAATATCCAATATGTTGTATCTATTGGAGACATTGTATAGTTATGAGTCAATGTCTGGAAGAGAATGAAACTAGTATCCCACAACATTAACAGAACCAAAATTAAACTGTGTAGCTTTGACTTATATTTCAAGAAAAAAGGAACACCCATGTTGTTTTGTTTAAAAGACGCCGTAAACGCATAAAAACCTGTGTAGGTGAGTTTGTGAGTGTGTTTATTGGTTGTTGCTAGTGAAGATTTTCGGTGTAGAAACTGATATATTCTTCATACTTAAACCAATACCCATCTTCTTTCAGGGACAACAAAGCCAGCTATACGTGGCGCGTCATCTTATATCTTGATAATGGGTGCCAAAGGATTGTTCACTAGGGTGGAACAGGATGCCACTGTAAGAGCTACCGAATAGACAAAAGCCCCAATCATGGTAATATGAATTTGTCGAATAGCACGGACGGGATATGAAATTCCTGTCGCTTATCGTACGGTTGAGTTTGAATTGGGTTCTTCCGCCCATTTTTGGGGCATAACTGCATCCGAGCAATTGCTAGAAAGTAGTAAGACAACTGAGAGACAGACAATTCGTTCACGAAGCATTGCGACATTATGATTAAATGAATTGAGTCCGGTACACATTTTTTAATAGTATTACGCGAGAAAAAAAGTAAGATAACGCATTAGCATATGTTTTTAAGTCTGCCATCATCTGACGTCTTCATTGAATTCTTTAAAAAAAACCAAGGATAATTAGCTTGAAATGCTCTTAATATAAGTGGTTGACTAAATACATTTGAGTTTATAACGCTCTGATATTGCGTAATCCTTCTCTCTAATTACAGACTCATGAAAGACTTCAATATTTGGGTGTGGGCATGCGGCTCTGGTTATAATTGTAGTTCGGGAGAAACATAAGAAGCACACCAGCAGTCCCGCTGCACTCATACCCTTGAGAATCCACAATCGGTTTCATATTGCAAATGGCTGTATACGAGAAATAATCTTCTCAAAGTTTATGAAAATGGGTTCTAAAGTTGTACATCCCTTTGCAAAAAGAAACGTGATAGTTAATATTAACCTCAAAAATAATCTCAACCTTCTTTTTGGTAATTATCTGCGGCGTCTTGAAAGATATTCCTTATGCTTGGATAGTTCTTTCTGTAGTTACCGCCCATTGAAATTTCCATGAGACGTTGTCTATTTTATTAAGAGTAATTTCTTATGGATATCTATTGAGTAAAAACGACATATGTGTCTGGGTCTCTTTCCATTTGAAAACCTCATGTATTGAAGAGTCTCGTATTGCTCTTACAAGAGTCCCAACAGGAATAGTTTTTTATGCTCTGTGAGTGTACACTTGTGAATGAGAAAGTATAATTTAATGTGATGGTTTATGAAAAACCACCAACATCAGTTTTTCTCCTCTATCTTTAGTCTTATGTCAAGATAATGTATAGTTGGTCCTATGAGGCGATTCAAGTAAGCCAAGACGAACATTACGCAATGAATGCCACAAAATTGACTAATACTTTCACAGTAGATAGAAGTAGCATAGTTAGGAATAAAAGCACATTTTCATCTCAAATGGATGAACCGTTCTGAAGATATAAGCGTTGCAAGTGTGAGTGGGCATGCTGTATTTTGAGCACTTTTCAAAACGACACTTTTCAGTAAATTTTAATTTTCTAAACAACGGAAAGAGGGATAGAAGAGATTTTTCACCATGAATACTATCGATGTTAGGCTACCCTTTCATGCTAATGAAGTTGTCTAATCGTCCTCGATTTTTGTACCAGCGCTACATGCCATTTTCAGAGACACTGTCCTCGGTGACAAAGTAAATTGGTCTGATAGGCACAATAGAATATTTCGAACCCAGTTTCATTTGAAAGAGCATATCGATATACAAAGAATGGTGTTTTCCGAACTTTGTGACATTGAACTTTGGTAGCAATCACGTTTCAAACAAGACCAAAAATAGCGAACTTTCACGTCATTGTAATTACGACAAGACACATTTATTTTTCAAGCACTAGATTGCTGTATGTGACGTTCTATGCGAAGAACGTCCAGTTTCCATCCAGGGATGTAATGCTCCCGCTTGAGTGCATTGTATTAATGATGTTTAACCTTTCCTCTTCATTTCTTCTCAATTATGAATTGTCCCAACTTCATTGTCCTCAATTGTTCTTACTTTGTATCCTTAGTTCTGTTCATACTTTCTTTCATTATCTTATTGTTCTTATTTCACTGTCCTTTCCTTGACTTCGTATTCTTTCTTTTCATGCTCTATTCTTCTTTGTTATGGGTGCGTATATAAGCACATGGTTTTTTATGTAAACGATACGATTGTATGATATGAAGGAATGAATAAAGTGTAATTCCATCCGCACTAGACTCCCTTCTATCAGAAATCGTCACACTGTATTTCAAATGAAATTCCACATGAAAAAGAAGCTCGAACATTAAACATATTCGGACTTAACTGTGAAAAACGACGAAGGATTCAATTTTTCGTATCTTTTCTGAGGGCAATGAATTTGTGTAATAGTTAACAAGCTCATTTTTACGTAGGGAAGCTGCCAAGAAATCTGATAATTTCATCATAAACTTTTACTAATGTGATTTTTAATTCAAGTACACGAAGTTTCTGTTGAAAAATTAAAAGTCGATTTTTTCGATGTTTGTCTGAATAACAAGGGCAATATCTTCGAAAGAATTGGAAGAAGAAGAATATTTCAACAAAAAAAAACCAATATTCAAAAATCTTTGCACAACGTTGACAGCTTATTAGTGGCTACGTGACATACACAGTAGTCATCCTAAATATGTCTGCTACCAATTATAAAATAGAGTGGATTTAATATCTATCAGTGAGATATGAAAAGTGAATGAATCCTTCGCCGTTTCTCACAGGAACGTGCAAACGAATTGATATTTTGAATTGAGAGGCTTCTCCTGATTGGGTTTTGATTTGAAACAGAACAATCTGACGCTTAATCGAAAAATCTGTTTTGTGATCGTTAGAATGACGTGGAATTTCACTATCGTTGGTCTTGTTTGAAACTTTTTTCTACCAAAGTTCAATATCACAAAATTTTGAAATCACCATCCGATGTATGTTGATATAATTTTTCAATTGAGACTAGTTTCAAAATATTCTATCGAGCTGCTCTGACTAATTTGTCTTATCTATGTGAACATTTATTTCAAAACTCGCATATGATACCAAGCAATAGATATCAAGCAATTAGGGTACTTCATTTGCATGAAACGTAGCTCATCATCGATATTATTTATGGTAACGAAATCTCTCTTATAACACTTTTTGTTGATTAGAACATGGAAATCTACTAAAAATGTGCTGCATCGAGAAATCCTTCAAAGATACCTTATTTGCTGACACTTGCAGCATTCATATTTGCAGAATGGCTCATCTGTCTGAGCTGAAATTTTCAACTTTCTCCTAATGATGGTAGATCTACCTGCTGTAAAAATATTATCCAAATCAGTAAAAGTCAGTGCGCAACGTTATACAGGAATTGATCGTGAATTATTTGCAATACCTCCTATGGATTCTAAAAGCTCGATATAAATATCAAGTCCATTCCAGATATGCGTCAGTCCTCGGAGTACATGTGCATGTACGTTTCACATAATGAATTGATCGCAGATACCTCTATAATATAAAGAGTCTGTTCTATTGGTCCATTTTGAAATTGGCCCTTTCAACAAAGTGCATATACGAGTTAGTTATGTTGAGAATAAGTGGAGTACCCATCGCTCCGTCTTTTTTATTACTTTATAATATAATTCATCTAGGTAGAAAAAATTATCAGTCATAAAAATTCTGACAAGAGCTAATATGATTGTAGTTTTGATGCTTCTATCTCCTTCAAGTGGAATACTTCTATGACTCTTGTTTTGGTTATTACTCCTCCTTCTTGTGGAATCATTCTACACAGATCGGTAGCATCGATTGTATGATAATGTAAGTGTTGTAAGACACGTAGGCAATCATCTTTTCACTCGTTTAGTTAATTGGACTCCGTTCGAAATGGTTGTATCAAGAGCCAGTTGATAGACAATTGTTCTCAATAGTTAATCTAACCATCTAGATAGTCCATTGACTTATTAGAAATTCCAAGTCCTTTTAGATTCTGATAACGTAAAATATCAATCTTACAGATACGATTCAATAAAACTGTATAAAGAAAATTTTTTCATCTTAAGAAATTATATGTTTGTAACATTGTTGAAAGATTGATTATTTCTGAATAAGAGTAACCAAATACTCTTTTTCTGTATTTACAAATCTGAATTAGTAATGACAGTTACATTATGTCTAACTTTGGACTCCTGTAGAGGTTTCGTCGATAGTTTTTATGAAAGCGGTGCAATTTTTAAATTTCTATTGCCAAAGACACTATCTTGCATTTGAAATTAAACGAAGTAAACATTTTTAAAGAATCATAAATAAGAGAAAAGAACAAATTCAATACGGATACCAGGAAAAAAACATCAGTCAATGTCATGATTGTCATAAAGTACAGTTTTCGTATTATTTAACAGGCCCCTTTGATCGTAAGTACTCGAGCGACGACAATGAATCAATGGAGAGACTACTGGAGAAATGTCACCGAAGAAACTGCTGTGTCGTCGAAAAATTGGCATTTCCCTGTCAACTTGATAACGACTATTGATGTTGAACAATTCAATTATCTTATCCAAGTGCATCTCAATCTCTTCTGGATGTTGAATGCAATTATTGATTAATGATTTCAGCTGTTTTCGTTGTTGTTCGCTCATGATAGCAAGTTGAAGAAATGATCGAGTCGATTACTATTGCATGGAAATTTGCACTTTCGATTGAGATTAGGATTAGAATTCGAACTTTTCTTTTGTTTTTTCTCTTCCTTCTTGTGTTAATTACAACTTTAAAAAAGATTAGTTCGCTATTCTTACACAGGAAAAACCTATCATTTGCCATGTTCTAACATTTTCAAAATGAATACCTTTTTAAAAGTTTTTCGTAGTAAAGTTTAATTGACAAGATTCGGTCAAATTTATATTTTGCATCATCAGAATCTAGAAAAATCCCTTTTTACAAACCAACTTTTCGCTCTACAATAAAGTCTCTACGCCCTCAAAGGCCCCTTTAATGGCCCGCAGCTTATCGGATGGTGAAATGGACCTATACACCGGATCGAAGGATGATCACTGGTAGATGAGTGTCGACGAACTTATGGAACCAAGAACGGCATGTTTAGGTGTGAGTCTGGTTCTTCAGCAGCCTTTCTACAGGCGTCGTTGAACAAAACAGTTGTACCCAAACCCATGACCTGCTTTACTGCGATCGTTCCCCTATGCAACATCATTTCCTCCTTGTGTTATCTTTCGTTTGCGTTTTGTTTTCAGTTTCTTTGGGTTTTATTCTTATTCTAGTTCTCTGTCTTTCTGTTAAAAGGCCCAATTTAGTTTCCAAGCTGCCAGAGCGACTTGCACAAATTAACCTTACAAGAGATAATTGCCGTTCTTTTAGTCCACACATAGACGTACGAATGGTAGGTTCAATGAACATATATCTTTGAATGTATGGCATAATTAACTGTCTTTCTCATCAAGTGATTCTCTTATCAGTTGACAAAGATCACGGTTGCATCTGTCATTCCTTTGAATATCAAAGTTTGTCTATTCACTGTCGACCTTTCCATCTGTACAATCTGACAGAATACCGAGACTATCTCTGGTCATGCGAACTTTCGTCTCATATAGCAAACGTGCCAGATCCCAAAAGAAAAAAAACGCAACTTATTTTTTTATTTCACATAAACCCATTGAAAAACATTACATTATCTTCTTCATGATTTCCATATTTCTTTTGAATTTTGCTGCATGAGAATGATTTAACGACAATGTTTGTTCAACGATCTGTTTTTCTTTTTCCTGTTTTGTAAATGCTGTCGAACATTCCTCGATTTTAAAATACAAAGAATCCAATTTTTAATGATTACCTGCTCACTCTTTATCCATGTAAGGTTTTCTAAGGAGAATTTCATACAAATTCTCTGCTTTTACAGGTTCGCCTAGATCGATACGTATGCTGCCAAGTTTAGTCCACCCTTTTCTTCAATCGATTTCATAGTGTTTTTAGTTCTCAATTTATATAAGTCGAATTGCAGGCCTTATACTAATTATATGAAACCGCAACTACTGTGTATTACAATAACTCTACCGATTCTACAGCCGAATTTTCATTATTGTGAATTAAACGTCAAATAGAAGATGCTGGTGTGCGTTTGAGTGTGACTGACGGTTCATGTTGATATGGCTTCGTCTGAAATTTCTGCTGCACCACATCCACAACCACACACCTTCATTCAGCCACAGCTACACCCACACTCATCCACGCCCAATCACAGCTTGCTTTAATCCTATTTGATTTTAACAGAAGAACGATTGACATATATTTCGCATAATGCATATCATAATCGAAAGTAAAATGACCGTGATAGGAAGATAACTTTTCGAAAATTTAAAAGAAGGAGAATCAAGTAAATCCATTGAAAAAAACGACCAACCTAAATGTATATCGCACAAATCAATATGTTAGTCTCAATGCTTGTTTTTCAGCAATGGACTAAATTGAAAATTAATAATAACTAACAAAATAATTAATTCAGCTGTGGTGAGAAGATTTTGATCTACAATAGAATGACTTCCATAAAAAAATATGTACCAATCAAACTTCAGGATGGTCTCTCTGATATGTTTTCAGGATGGAATATGATTTTGTCGGGCTCATTGTAAGATATTCAAGGATCCTTTTTTATATGTTTCAAGCAGGATCATGGTAGGTCCTTATAAAAATAATAAACAAAGATGTAGCAATACTAACACTCATTTTTATTGAGTTCTCAACAATGAATCTCGGCATAGGTGTTAGACTATACCAAATTGAAAGGCAAGCGAAAAATCTATTAGTTTTATAAATCACTGTGTTTTCTATTTTTCAGGTCCTTCAAGTTTTTCAAGTTTTCCACTCGAAAAGAAATTTATCTATTGTTTTTTTATTAAACGTTTTTGATAAGCTCTGTCGAAATCTATGTAATGGATCAAAAAATACATTGTGCTTTATTTTTGAGTTATCGGCCCTCTACGTATACTTCACAGTATCATGTAAGAATTAACCTTGCAGTCGAAACAAAACTAAAGAACAATTGTAAAGACTGTTCTGAACCTCATATCATATGAATAGATATCCTCTATTCATGTTCTTATCACAGACCTTATAAGAATAGCTTTTCTGTTCGAATTTCTGATTATTAAATTGTAAGAGTCTATTAAAAAATGTGAATAGGTTATCAATTTCGTTCTTTATAAAAACATAAAATAATACAACTGCACAGAAAATATCAATGTTCATCTTGTATAATATTACAGTATGCTCAAGAAAAGAACAAAACAGAACAGAACAAGAAAACCTTGCAATGATGAGATGACATTTTCGAATAATTCTCGATTACTTTACCAATAGCTAATCGTCATTTATCGAAATAACTGAAAGCATACTTAAACAGCAACCAAGTTCTTGATGATATTACTCTTATACACAATTGCATTGGTTGGTGCTGCATCAAATTATTCTAATCTGGTTTTCACACCAGTCAATTGGACAGGTTCAACACTCTCTGTGCCTTCCAAGCTGCTGTCTAAAAACTTGATAGTTTGCGTTGATTTAACTGCGGCGACACCCAACGATAATGGATCAATTTTGCTTGTGCCTGACACAGACTCTGGGAATGGATGTGCTTTGTGGTTGTCTATTGTTCGATCGAAGGACCTATACTTTCATCTACCAACTCGCACACCCTCACTTTTGGCGCCTTCTGCAAGAGTAATTCGATATTTTTAGGAGAAGTTCTCAGTAATGCATGTAACTTATTAGCTATAGAATCTCAAAGCTTATTTTTGATCTCTCTTTCCTGTATAGATTATGCCTTAAATGGCACTGAACAACAAAGTTCAGATCTCGGAAAGCTTTTATGAAAGATCCTTGTTAGAGACGGGAAAATTCAACATCTCTCAAACACATACAAATAAACACATCATTTTCGAGATTCGATCGATCACATTGATGCTATTCGTCATTGTTTCTAATGAAGAACTAATTCTTTTGAGTTTACTATTCCTACACAGACTGCCTGTCTGTTGCCATATTTCGACATCTTTCACATGATAATGGTGGGTTCATCCGTTGAGAAAGAAGAAAGAAGATGGTAATTTGAATGAAATTTTATCTCAAAGTCAATAATCGATTGTGACATTTGGAAAGATTTATGCTGATTGAAATACTCCAGCTGAAAAGCACATGTTGTTTTCCTATCATGCTACTCCAGCTTTGATAAGTAATCGAGTTTGAAATTTTCAAAAAGGATAGCCGTCGGTGTGACTTTCGAACGAATACGATCAATTTGATTCGAGCACTTGTCTGCTAAGTTACATTTTCGTACGATTGCATGGAGAATAATAGCTACAACATAAACGAGAAAGCTTACAAAACTGTTGAACAAAATAAAATTGTACGAACCAAGCATGAGCAATAGAATGCCAACAAGAATTATGAATAATGTATTCAACAGGTTCAACTCGAAAATAGTCACACTGAGTAAAATGACAAAAGTGATAGCCGATAGACATTTTGTGAATGTAGATGAAGATCGATTGCGAATCGACGATAAATTCTGATTGACTCGATATCTACTCGCAAATGATAAACCTTTGTTCCACCTCACAAGAAGAATGAGAATTAGAAATAGAATCATAAGAAATTCGACAGGAAACAGAATCGTAAATTAGAGTTTAGTCATTCTTGAGAAAGCTAACATGGATATCTCACCCAATAACAAAAGACATACGATAACAAATATGAAGTAATTAGTTTGATAATAGATTAAATCTCTGAAGATCCTACTTCATATTTGACCATCATCGACATATCTCGGTACATTCAATGTCCCATCAAAAACAAAGCCATTGAGTGAACGAATGGGAACCATACGCATATCTCTCGATATTGATTGATCATTTCTAACAAGATCAACTTTTCTGCTCTCGAGCACTGAAAAAAATTCGTAGAAGATTGTTATACTCACTTGAACAAATTTTCATAAACTTCGAAGAATCATTTTCAGCAGTTCATATTATTTTCTCTTTGAAATTTGAAAAACCTTGTGTTTTTACTATCAGAAATTAGTATTCAATCAATTGTGACCACAGGCATCAAATAATGTTTTGTTTTAATGGAAAGTGAAATAATCTTTATCCCAACAGCTTATAAACACTGAAACATTTTGGTTTACCTCGAGCGGGTTCACCGTTATACTTTTTTCACTTCCATTGATTTCGTAGGTATCAAATATCGGTTTGGCATGACGGAACATTGATCACGGATACGACTGAACAACAGAGCAATGCCACGTTGAGCAGTAGCGAATCTTTGGAGTGTCTGGAGGTATGCTGAATTGAGATTTTCCATAGATGGCTGTTTTTAGTTCTGAAATATTACCAAGTAGAACAACCAGCACATTTTCATTGAAATGTCGAAGACAGCTGGCAATCTCTAGTACGTTGAATTTGACGTCATTAAAAAACTCATTCATTTTTTTTTATATGAGAAATTATATATTTTATGTATTGCGCAAAGATGGAAAAGATCAAATGTCTATTTTAAAAAAATAGCCCTAACCCAATTCTGTAATGCAGAAGGTAGTATTAACAATTAATATTCGACTGTTTTCCCTTTTGTTGTATAACCTGACGCGATTGTATCATGTGCAGCAACTTACCTGTTTGATTGCGCTTATACTGGATATATTCTTGATTTGTATCAGCATATCACCAGTTTTTATAATCAAATCATCGGTATGATCAAAAACGGGATTACTAGTAGAATTCAGAAAAGAAACGTAGTTACCGTTCAATATTGACATATATATCACCCATATACATACAGGCAAGATTTTATTGACTTTCATCATTCATGCGTTTACAAAGCGGGAAACTTGTCGAGCTCAACGGCTAAATTTAAAAAAATTACAAAACAAGTACGCATCAACACAGTATACCTTTGACTACAAGGTACGCAAAAAGAGCATACCGGTTTTTTCAATTTTGCCTAAATTGGCAGTAAAAATTTGATGTAACCGTACCAGTTCCTTCGACATAGTAGTTAATTAGCAAAATAAATGAAAATAGCTCGTTGTCACTATGATTTCAACAGTGAAGCTGAGTTGTGATAAATTACTGCGCAGTACACCAAAAAAAGAAAAAAAGCAAGAAAATAGCACTGCTTTACATATGATAAAGGCACAAAAGTGTCGGCCACGTGCCATTCTTATATTTTTCGTGTCGCATTGCACCTGATGCTTCATGATCAGTAGGGTAAAGGTTCACAAATCTTATGAAGACAATTCAAGATTTGAGTCCCACTGAATGTTCTGTTGAATTATAGCTAACCTTTCGGATGTGAATACTTCAGATACAATTGATCTAATCAACGAATCATATCTTTCACCTTTGTTGAATGCCACGAACATTCAATCAATCAATTCTTCTTGTCCGAAAAACGTTTGAAAATTTCCTTTTCATTTCATGATATACATTCATTATAATACTATCAGTTCCTAAAATTACTGTTTAACCGTGCTTCCTGATCATACCTTCCCGTTATGCAGGGTGTTAGTGTGGGAAAATAGAAAGGAACAGCCACACCCAGCTCGTACTTGTTTTTCAACGTGTTGTATAGTATCAAAACAGTTGAATTTAATCAACGCGTATTATAACTGACGGAATTCAAACTGGAATGATCACACTAGAAAATATTATATTACGGAAATATATGGCAGAACAGTATTCTTATCAATGAATTCTAAGCGAAGATGAAACTCCTGTTGATATTTGTTATTATTTCAGCCGAAACTTGTGAACGATACCAGCAGCAGTGGCCAAAATATAAGGAAATGATATCTTTCTTCTACTTTATAAAAAGTTCCGAATCGTAAACTGATTCAAACTATTGCTCAATGTATAAATTACTTAATAACTACAGTTAATCCGATTTTAGTTAGAATTAGAAACTCTCTTGGCGACTCAATGCTTCGAAAATATCAAGAAAAAACTTTATAAGAACGTTTTCTTAACTCTACTCGAAGCAATTTTTCTCATTTAGAACTTGTTCGCAAAAATATGTATTCTTGTGTATCAGTTGACCACTACAAAATGGAATGTGTTCATCATTTGAATCTTTCATCATTCCATCTGTCACTTCACGTATTAAATCTATGATGTCTTCGAAAAAAGCTGCCAAGTGTTTTAGAACAGGCTTGATGAACAAACTGTTTTTCTCTTGTATAGCGTATTATTTACTACCATACTACGTGTGGGAGCAAATGTAATCAATGATCCTGCATTATACATTGCTGTCATACCACACGAGTCAAAGTCATTTCCATTTAAACCACGTGTCTCTTAAGCACGATTCCGCAACATTTAAGATTTCTAGCAATCCAAAAGGAATATTGTTACATACGGCCTTTCAATAAATGAAACAGTGAAGACTATCTTATGCATTGATAGCATTCATTTTCAAAACATCCCCTTTCCTCTCTTTTAAATATATGAAATTTCTATGAGGAATGACAATTGACATCAAGTAATTTTGATCACTAAAATTAGAAGAGTTATAATTCGTAAAAGAAATTGCCCTCCCATAATACTTGTGTGCATACTTACCATTGTGCTGAACGTCTACCAAAATATAAAAGTACAATATCATTAGGCTGTATTAAAGCTTCAAAATCAACAAATGTATGGTTCATCTCAAGAAGTTTTTTATTTAATTGTGGTTCAGCATTGTGAAAGCCAATATGTCTCTAGAGAAATGACAGTTGTTCAGCATGATTGGTAGGATTCATGAATAGTTTAATATATTCATAATTACTACTACAAATCACGGGCACTGGTTTATTTTATGGTCTACGGTTAGCGTCAGGTGTTTCTTTAGTTGTCATTATAATTAACTTCAACCTAAAATATATAGTTATTTAATATCAGTGGGTATATTTGAATAGAAAACTTGGCATTGGGATAAGCATGAAGAATAGGGTTGTGACAAGTGTTAAATATGAATCAATCTATATAGATATATCTATCTATAATTTGCTCGATGAAAGAAGCGCTAACAATGTTATACGAAATATAACTAATCTGGATTTTTCAAGGCATTTTCACTTTAAAACAAACTTAATTAGTTCGGGGATTATACTCATTATATCCTGAAAATGAAAAAGAGTAAACTCACTTCTCTTATCATCATTCGGTATAACATAATAAGCATACAAGCTACTAGGTCGTATACGTAAGAAAGCATAAGTTCTTTAGGGAATTTCCCCCTTTGACAAAAGGTAGCATCAATATTCAACGAATGATGTCTATCAAATATATCCTCACTTATTGAAAGACAACTGAAGCTATGAACGAACAGATTATTCTATTCATCATCTATCGTTTATCAGTGAATTTCATTTCTTAACCATCTTTATTTTATTTCATAAAACGATGAATATCTGCTTGTAGAATAAGTAATTGAGAATTTCATTTTACCTTTGTTGAACTAGTCAGCGTTCATAAATGGTCGTTTTCTATTCAAATATTTTTGAGTTTGTTTTATAGATTGCAATAATAATCTGCTAATATTCCTCGTCTCATCAGCATTGCCTATAAGAATGATTTTAGAAATTAATAAGAAAATTTTCTCTTAGTGATAATATAGTTTGTGCTCTTGCTCGTCGGCAAATGCATGAACCATCATGTTTCTACAAGTTGATGCATGATGAATAATTTTAATTTTCCAGATCTTATTTTTAAGTATATTAGGAGAAAATAATTGGATACCTTTATGGACACTGCAAGAAGTATGTAAATTTAAAGCTAGTACTTGTGAATTTCTATCTAGCAAGTTAGGTCATTGTTATCTTTTATGAAATTTTTAAATAGCCACAAATATCTTAAATGCTGCATGAAATATTGTATCCTTTACGAATTTAATGATTCATAGATCAATGCTTAAACGGAATACACAAATAAATATGAATACCCTTTACCATCTTTTGAATGCTCTTCTCTATAGTGGAAGTTTAAATGCACCCAGTTCGGATTCACAACATATTCTATGGGTTGCATCTTTTACTTAGTGATTGGACAAAAGAGACGTTGTTCCTACATATTATTGTAGACACTGAAAAGACACTACAATGATTTTTTGTTGAAATTACATGCGTTGAAGTTACACATCGTTGAAGTGTTGCCTATGTTAATGGATTATTTTTTGTTAGCAAACTACGCCACATCATATTGTGTCATAAATATTTGTGTAACTAAAGTACATGTTTTTGTTGATATTATTGAAAATGAAACATGATTTCAGAACAGCCTAATCCATGTTTTCATTTTTCACAAGAAGTTTTTTTCACGTAACACAATCGCTTCATTTCATTCTTGTTTTTGTTGATGTTTACATTTTTGAAAATAATATTCGTACAAGAAATGAGAATATGAAGAAGGAATATGCTTTAGGCTGATTTATTTATTTTTGCTTTTATGAGGGAAACTAAAACAGCATGGTATGGACACCATTAAATGATTTGCTTCGTTATTAATTCTTCTATTTCGGCAGTTTTTTTCGATTTCTATCGAAGAAGATTGTACGGAGAATGACTTCAGCAATTTCATGACAAAGTCAGGACAATGAATCTACTATGATTATATGATATATTTAGAATTTTCGATAGAACTTGTAGTTTATGTAGGTGTGGGCGTGACATGCAATACTGTACACCTTTACCCACACCCACATTTATAGCATGTTCGTTTTTTGAGACAACACAAAACAACAAAAAACAACACAACATCGATGAAATGCAATTATCTAATATGTAAATTTGTTTGTTTTCATACGGATCTCGGTATTGTTACATTTTCGAAAGCAACAAAAACCGAGGTTAGAGATGCTTTATTTAACGCTGTATGATGATGTTTGTTACGAAATTTCTAGGATGAACAGTTGCCGTAGATCCTCCAATTTGTTGTCGTTGACGAAATATTCTTTTTTGAAAGTTCTTGTACATGCCACTTATCGACGCAAGACAGATAAAAGGCAATATGAAAATGACAAAATAACAAAGAAAAAAGAAATACTGTGCGGCATCCACTCCAATTTCTTGTGGCAAACCAAATAAATGTGCCATGCCAATAATGCCGAGTGGAAAGTTGGAAATCAAATTAAGAACCGAGAGAGACATAAGCTGAAGTGCCATCTTCCGCTGCTTGCGCCATTGAACAGGAAAACGAGAACTGTATTTTTGCCAGACGACTCGAAAAACGAAAGCGAAGCTAAAAATTGGTTCGACAAATGATGGTAAAGCAGTATTCACAATCCAGTCCCACATGCCTGCGACGGGATCACTTTGAAAGCATGGAGATACACTGCAGTACGGTAATGAATAATCGTAAGCATTTTCACAGGGAAAATAAAAAATGGCATAAATATAGAAAACGAATATATACAAAAGCAAAAAAAGCAACGGCAAATAATGTATGAATATACGTCTCTTTTTCGTTGAAACCCATCGATCATGAAATATGATAAAATGCCGTTCCAGAGCCATCCATGCCATAAGTATAGTCCCTCCATTGTACAAGCCAATATCGACAAACCACCATACAAGACAGGTCGAATGGTTTGATGGGAAAACACTCGAATGTATAATAAAACTGAGATAGAAAGGAACATCAATGAATTGAGCAGCTAAGCCAAAAATGAGCAAAACAATAATGATATGGTTCTTCATAGTAGAGTATAATTTTCGATCAATTAGGATACCAATGAGAACGAATAATGCACAAATCGTCGATGGAATATCAAATAGAAGAAGAATCCAAAAACGAGCAACACGAGATAAGGCAATTTCGGAGTTGGCGAATGAAATGCTTTGTGTATCGTTCGAACTTTGGTTGTTACTCATCACTAAAGATTTCAAAACATCAAAATGGTAACTTAACACGCGAGACAAAACTAGAATGTCCATCAGACATCACTGAGATTTTAAAACCGTTTAACTGCTGGATTCTTTAGGATAATGGTCCTCGAATGATCACAACAGACTGTGCAATCAGTTCAATTAACTGCATCTATGAGTTGAAATTCGAAAAGTGTACTCAGCTCTCTCTACAGGAGGGTGAGGACCGCCTTCTTCTCCCTACAAAAATATTGGTCTCTAACTGTAATGATGCATAAGTCAATAGCTTTTGAGAATAAAATTGTTCAATCGCTACCCCGACCCAATAGAATCAAGAAGATAGTAAATATTCGCATGAGGAACGGGTGACTCTGAATCATGAACTTGAACATTTGAGAATGTAGACTCTGATTTTTTCTCAGTCAGCCAAGCCAATAGTTGAAAAAAAATTAATTTCCTAACATAAAACCTGACAGCATGTAAGGTCAAGTTCCCACTTGATCACAACTTTCTTTCTAATTGAATGCATTCTATTCGAAGAATTTGTCAAGAGCTTTTTCTAATCTCTGCGTTCGTATGTCAGAAATGACAGTTCTAAGGTGTTCATAAAAATTTAATTTCTAAAAGCAATTTCTTTTGATGAAAGTATTTTTATCTTTAAAAAAATAACATATTTTGAAGAAAAATATTTCTTTTCTTAAATTTTCTTTTCGTGAAAATAATCTAGCCTAGCTTAATTTTTTTAAACTAAAGTTTACAGTACTTTAATTCAATTTTAACTGCGTTATCCGTGTAATTTTGAAGTTAAATTGCCACTCCTGCAACGTGTAATATTGAATATGTTCATACTAAAAGGAATTGTTTTTTGCTGTGGAGTTCATCTTGGTGCTATTCGTGTTCTGATTAATCCATATATACATGGTTTTATATCGTCTTTTGCCCTTCCAGGCCAACGAATCAGATGGTAGGATCACCATCAGATTCTTGCAGGTTCGTATCCGATATGATCATATAAGGTCACAAGGAAAATCGTGATCTAAGATTTCTTAGATCAGTCATTATAGTTAATCTTCGGTTTAATCTAATAGTAAGATTTTGTGCGATCACATGATATCTTTTTATAAGATTTATAATGATATATTCAAAAAATTGATTGTTGACTGTAGATCTGCCTACTCATAGTAGTTAGAATGTATAGCTTATAAATTTGATTATTACGACCTAAACAAACCGCTTCTCTCTATTTATGAGGCCCCTTACTAATTCAAATAATAATTATAAATTAGGAAGAATTCGAAGTGATTATCATAGAAGAACCAACTCTTTAAAAAATATGAAATGTGTTCTAACAAGTCGAACAATAGAGTACATAAATGTGGGTGTGGATTTTATTGTTATCTTCATTATCAACCTACACCCACAACTTAATAATCGATTTATAAGCCCAAGAAAATAACAGAAAAAAAAGAGGAAAGAAAATTATTTTAACTTTGCTTTTTTCATGTTTTCAATATTAATCTTTCCAAGTTGATGATAAATAGTTCCTCTTTCATTGTCACTGTCATAGTTCTTGAGTAATTCGCTATGAACTTCTTCAGTTTGAGCTAAATGACATACTTGAATCATCGATTGTCAAATTTGATGTCATCCTTTACCATCAACCTCTTCTTTCATTCGCTTGATAAAATCAGACAATTGTGGATCGTCGTCGTCGTCGTCTGTCAAAGTCAATTTCATTTCACATAGACGAATATTTGTAGTGTTTATTTAACGTCATCAATACGAAATACGGTGTACATGGAGAACAAAATCTCTTTTTTTGTTTTAAGTGCACTATATTGCTCGATTAGTGTAAATAGAGTAGTCATTTTAAAGACTTGTTTTGGATCCATGGCCATGATGAAGAAAACACCGATCGTGTTTTTACCTTTCTGTAGTGAAATTTCAACTAAATCTGTGGCAAATTGCTTTTCTGTGAGCGAAGTTCAACTATCATGTCTCCTACTCATATTGTAGGATTGAATGTTTTTCATTAACGCACACACTAAATTTAATTTTACTATGAAAGAAACTATTGATGAGTGATTGTAAATGTTTTTGTTTTCCAATCGTTCTGATGACAATGAATCTTTGGTATTGTTCTCAATATGATGATGACTTTTTTAGTGTAAAGTATTTCAGTGTGTCTTTTTCTTCTTTTTGAATAAAGCTTTTGTTCAGAAATAGAATATTTTTAATCTAAGTTAAAGTCTATTCTTAAGTGAAGATCCCGATGGGATCGAAAAGATAATTGAGAATAGAAGAGAACTAAATAGTCATCTTTGAAATCTCAGAAGTTTCTAATACTTTAACTGGATATGTCAACGAGGTTTGCTTGCTGATAGAAAATTATTAAATGAAAGAAGGTCATCTTGCGAATCAAGTAATTGTTGAAAATTTTCAGAAAAGAGTCATTGACTACGATAAACTTCATGTATATATACAGTTGAGAAATCATTCAATTGCTCTTGTTGTACCTGATCAAGTTCTTGGTAAAGCTTACAAATAAAAGAAGTCCATTTTAGCCATTGTTTTTATTTCTTCATATTCACATTGAAAGTTAGTCAATTCTGTATTATGTACCTCTTCATAACAATAATAGGCTGCAAGATCGTGCATGTATTTTACATCCTCTTCGTTGATTTCTAAGATGATGTCTTTCAACAATACCGAATACGTATAAGATGGTGGTGAATGATTGAAAATTTGATCATCTAACCAGTTTAGTTTTATAAGTTGTTTTGAAACAAAGTTCGCGCCAATCTCTTTGTGGCCACAGTGTCTACCAATCTTTTCCAACGACTCGCATATTAGCTAGATTGATGTGACGACACCTTAAATCGCTGATCATCCTTTAGCACACGCTTTGTGTCTTGTTTTGTTGCCACAAAAGATATAAATAATATCCAACTGTTGCATACTGTGAATGCTCGCTATGGGTTTCTGGCTCATATATCCTACTGCTATAAGAAAAATTTTCTCTTCATTGCCATTATTAATGAATTGGTTGCACTTATCTAACTACGTAAAAATATGAACATCGTTGATCATCCGAGATATTTTAGTAATTTCTCCTGCGTGTCATTATTCCAGTGGTTGCTGTTTTCATTTTTTTTTTCGTTTTCATTAATACTCAATGCAAACATTATACTTCTAACTGTCAGTTAAAAAACAAAGTCTCTGTTAGAAATGAAACCCAGAACGCATAAAAATCAATGCAACAAAGTCATTATTCATACTTTTAATTTTATTCTTGTCCGATTCTTTTTATTTGTCAATGTGTTTCACATCATTGACTTATATGCATCGTTTTGAATAATTTAACTTCACCTTCCTACCAGATGATTACAAAGTGAATTTTATTTTGATGCCCCTAACACATACGAGCACATTTTTACGCTTAAGGAGTGTGGCTGTGCTACGGTCTGATTGTAAGTGTAGCTATAGTTCGACTTGAATCCACCCCACACCTATGCTCTTGAGTAAAAACTTCTCATTTTAACTTCGGCCACTTTATCAATTAGAAAAAGAATTGCCAAGTGCAACTCAATTAGGTCTTTCCAACTATATATTAAAATATTTGATAACTCAAAGTATAGACGTTGGCTGATAGATGGTGCTAGAAAATACCTGAGAATTATACACTGAGAAATCAAAAATTTTTATGCCATTGAATAGAGGTCAATCGAATTACACTAGACAAAGCTATTTTCTGAACTGAAACAGTGAAGGATGTGAATATGAGATTTCACTCGAATCTATCTAGATGTAGTCTACATAAGATTTCAAGATCTTCTAAATTTGGATCTTTTGCGCTGCAAAATCGAGTGTTTAAGCCTTAGTGTTGATTACTTTTTCGGTGATCACATTATTTAGTCGCTAGTCTAGTTGAAAAATAGTTTTTTTTTCAGAAATTGTTCGAATCACACTAAAAACTATGTCGCAATACCTGTTTATTATCATTTCAATTGAAAAGTAATAATTCTTTTTTCCATATTACAGCTCACTGTTAAATACGAAAAATTCTTCTGCAAGTTCAAGAACTCATAGTAATGATATTCTAATTTCTAGTCCTTAGTCGAAAGGGATTTCACATAACTTTACTTGCTTCTTAGATTCTTCATAAAATTCATAGCGGTGTTCTATTTAACTCATAATGCATTTGACTACCTAGTCGTAACTTTCAAAATCTAACTAGAAATAATTATTAGCATGCTTAAACACTTTCAGAAAATCTTTCTACACTATGTTTCGAATGTACTTTGGAAACGATATTCATGAGAATCAATCATTATATATTAGATAGCTGGTGATGAATATACGGAGACATGATTTCATCCGACATTGTCGTTCTCAATCGAACTTTGATTTTCATAATGAACATTCCAACGCTTATCTCATATGTTATGATATTCAACACTTTGAACAGTTTGTAAAACATAATTTTCCATAAAATGAAACATTATCTAGCGACGTACAAGATGTTGCTGAAGATATGCGTGTTCAGTTAATTTCATGTCTTTGATGGTATTCCAAGGGGGAAACAGCTGATTAGAAATCCACTAATCACCGAAATCACTCCTAATCACTGCTATTCATTCCTAATCACTCCTAATCACTCCTAATCACTGCTAATCAAAACATGGCCAAATCTAATCATCTTTAAACTAAGTATAATGGATAATGTGATAAAAGAGATTCACCACGAAACAGAAGTTTCTTCTATATAAATATGTAAACCAATGTATTGTTTATATGAGGACACTTTTAATAAAAATGATTATCTAATAAAATTCGAACTTTGTAATGTACAAAATAAAGATACGACTATGATGCGTTTCGAACGAAAGAGAAAAATTTGGATTCTTTCTATATTGAAATTTGTCCACGTATATTTGTGTTCTAAAAATGACAGTAGTCAGTTTATAAATAAAGATTAACATATCATATAAGTAATAAAATCTGTCAAACGCAAAAAGAAAAAATTCTCTAAACCAAGAAATGATTTCTTTGTACAATATAAAGCTATGATGTAAAAACAGTAGCGTATGTATAACTATGACATAATAAAAAATGCTTAAAAGATAATTTCAATTCTTCCGTTTTTTTTTACTGTTGATTTCATGTGTCGATCCAACTGTACGTTTACGATTGGGAACAACAGCTGTTGTTGATTGTGAAGTATTTTCAATAAGTTGGCTTGTTGATGATGACAATGATGTTGAGTAGGAAGTAATTCTATTCGTTTCTTCAAGTTTCTGTTCCTTCAACAAACGATTAATATATTTACACCCAGTTGATTTTAAATGACGATAAAAATTAGATGGTATTAATTTACTATGGAGTTTTCCCAATGTAATAATTCGTTTACATAGACATTCAACCGATGCTTGGATACCATTGGAACCTGCTTTTACGGTTAATCTAAAATTATTATTCAGGTTCTCTTTGAGATGCTTTGTAATTGAACTAGCTTAGTTGTTGTAAATGAAAGTAATCTTCCAGCTCCAAATTTCAATCTTAACTAAATATCAATTCAATCTTAGTCTTACATCGAAAATAACATAATAGTTCTGATAATTTTCTGTATATTAATATCAGTGGTACAGNACCATGCATGCGGAAAGTGTCGATCTACATGTTTTTTTCTTGTTTTATAGGTTTGAAAGGTGCTTGGACTGCTGTTTTTCTTCTACGCTTATGGTGGGTGTGGTTATTGCTTGCACGAGTATCATCTTTACCTTCATCCAGCACAAAATCCAGAAAAAATTGTCGTGAGAAATATTTTGTTACTCGTGCTGCATTTTTCTCCGTGGAGCTAAATGCTCACTACCTGACTTATCTTATTGTTCTTGTTCAACAAAAACAATTACCTATGGAGGTTTTGAACATTCATTTGTTTTCGTCGCAAACATGCGAGTCGACTTTTCGTAATACACGTTCACTTAGTGGAATTTTCTCTACGGTCGTAAATTACACTGTAAAAGACTTTTTACGACGGTCAAGAAAGCTTTCAATTTTAAATGGATTTAAATCTCAGGACAAATCAACATCTTTATTACAGTTCCCCGTTCATCATAAACATATCCCAATTAATGCAACAATAAAAAATCAAAATTTGATTGATATTGGCTTGCTGAATGTGGAAAACGTGGTCATGGAAGCTTATCGATCAGCTGTTAATATTACAGAAAATCTCAACATTTAATCCGTAAGTTGTCTGTCTTTTACATATAAGTTCTTCAATATCCTTCGCGATTCTTTCGTATGTCCGAATGAAAAGATTTATTTGCGTAGTTTAAAGAAGAAAATAATGAAGAATTGCATTTTTTGTAATTTTTTATGAATATTTTAGCTATTAAAGAAGCACAAATTGTTTGAAATGAATGCGTTAAGTGAATATTTGCATAATCATCTAACATCAAAATCAAAATTACATGATAACATACAACTTTTAGAGAATGCCAATGGTGATTCAGATTCAGAATTTGATCTCGATAGTGAGGGCGATGACAATTTGAGTTCAGTGTAAGTTATGCATATTGATTATAATATTAGATAAAGTATCTGTGTTTTTTATGCATGTGTTTGTAAAATTATCATACTTATTACATGTAGAAAAATACGCAAGATCAATTCGAATTCGATGATCATACATCGAATCACTCATTTTCTCATGAATTTTTTAGACACAGCGAATCAAGTAATAGCGAAGTAGACGATGATGACGATGACATTATCGACGGCGAGCAGTTGAAAACGTTTAAAACAAGTTTTGATGGATTAAATATCAAAGACAGTGTGCCAGTTGATCAAGAGAAATCATATTTCAAGATTAAAATCAATGATATAAATAAGTTCTTACATAAGNCTACGGCTTGTTATCTTCTTACAAGAGATAATAATAGCTTATCTACAGATAGATTAAAACGAGTTATTCAAACGTCAAAAAAATGATGAATTGTTTCTTTTTCTTTGCATAAATTTTTCCTTCAAATTAGAAATATGTGCTTGTTGATAGTTCGTGTTACTTCTTCTTAAAATCCATAAATTTCAAAACAATACAAGAGAGTAAAAGCAAAAGCTTCAGTTATTATAAGGTAAGTAATGACGTCTAATAACAATATTGTTTTCTAAGTGGCCTTAGACAATTTCGTTTTGACCAGACAACCCAAGTGAAGACGCATAGGGACATAAAATGATACATGGTTTTTATCCATTTCCTCATCAACTCTAATCACTGATAATCACTGATAATCACTGATAATCACTGATAATCACTGATAATCACTGATAATCCCTGATGATCACTGATAATCCCTGATAATCCCTGATAATCACTGATAATCACTGATAATCACTGATAATCATATCTAATCAATAATCAGCTGTTTCCCCCATGTATAGCAGACAGAGTTCGATAATTCATTCGATGATAATGATGATGATAAATTCGTATTAAAAGAAAAAAATAATGCAAAAACAGTTAAAAATTAAAAGAATCATAGCATAGCGTGTCATAAAAAACATCGCCACTGAAAAATACGGCGCTACTTTGAAAATTCTACTCGAAAAAAATACGAAATGAAGAAGATTGTTTTCATGTTGATCTATTATCTTAAAGCAATAACTGTAGTATGCTAAGTTATTTTTGACGTTATTAATTTTGCACGACTATTACTAGAGAAATTGAAATAAGATAATCATTTTACAGATGGATGATAAGATCATCTTCGTAGTGAAAGTTAATAAGAGCATGTTTCATTCGTAAAATTTAGCCTTAATAAGAAGTCTCGGGTGTTACACGGTAGACGATGAATTGCTGATGTATTGTGTTCTCATATAGTTCGTGTAAAAATGCGCTTATTGTCATTTTCATCATGATGCTGCGTCCTTAATACAGCTATTCGTTGTATTTCAATACGAGTGGATTACAATGTTTCTAAAAAAATGATTGAATTCAGTTGATATTCATTTTTATAATGATCTTGCAGAATAATTCAGATTAAATAAACGATTGTAGTACCGAACATATTTGCTAAATTTTCTTTACTTCTTCCATTAAGAAAAACTTTTTTTCTCAAACATTATGTCAATTTTCTATCGATAGACTAATGCAGATTATTTTTATTTATACGCATTCTAGAAACCAGAAGAGTCTGGTTCAATTAAAACACATTTTGTAAAAGCTTTTTGATACCTCTTTGATTATATTGACCACCGTCAATAAGCACAATCAGGCTTGACCGGTGTTTTTCACCCCTTGTATAGTTTATGCCATTCTTTATTACAAAAAAGAATTACTAGTACATAACATGTTCTTTTTTACGGAATACGTGAGTTCCAAATTTCAGCTACAAAGTAGTTGCACTAACAAGCCTTTTATCATCATTTTACCATTACACTAAAAACCGTTTCAGTAAAGTATTTAACTGGAAAAACCCTGTTAGAAACGTTTATAAAAATGGAATAAATAGCAAACCTGTTTTGGGTATATGAACTTTATGAATATATCGCGCAAACCATGCCATTTATATGGGCTAAATGGTATAAGCCAATCGATAAACCCTTTCAAATACACATTTAGTGAAGTGTTCGAACGGGTTCATCATCGCAAGATAAAACGGTCACGAGGATTTGCCATACATTGCACTTTCATAAACCATTTTTTCTTTTCTTATTCTACGCTTTTTTACAGTGTGGACAGGAAGATCGACCTGGGTTATAGCGACTCGCTATTCCTCGTATCAAAACGAGAAGAATTCAACGTCTGAGAAGTTTAATTAGTTTTTGAAATCAGTATACGAAGGAAATTCTTATTTGGTTTGATGGTTTCCGAAGTCTCAGCAAATATAACTTGAAGACCCTTCCAGGGTTTCAGATAGTAACAAACTCGGAAGCCTTGTACGGGTTTTGTTGGATATGGTTTTTCAGAGAGTTACGAGCAAACACAATCACCCAAACCAACATCTGTAAACCGAAAGTGGTAAGACGAAATAAATTTTAGCAGTCTTTGATGCGAACAAAAGAAGCGAAAGTAGGTATTTAAATGAACAAAGTGTTCTTCATTCATTTGATTACAATCCCATTCAGCAAGTCTCTGTAAACGTTTTTACATTTTATTGTATATTTGCCGCAGAAATAAACACTATTAACTTCTTGAAGAGCTAGGCTGCGTTTGATTCAGCGGCATTTTTGCTTTGAATGATACGTCTCATGATTTTATCCTTCGACTCTACTGTTTAACCCATGGAGGCCAATGCGATTTCTAAACTATAGTTTCCTTCAGCTTGACAGATGTATTGTGAAGATCTTAAAGATAATCTTAATCATGGAACGGACGAAACTTACGGAGGTTACTCCAATGAAAATGCTTCAACCAAGTGATGTGCAACACATTCCTACAAGTACAATAAAGAAGTTTCATCAATCCATCTAATGCACACAAACCAAACATCAGAACTAGGTGTGTCATATTACTATTAGTTCCACTTCCACTTAACTAGGTAACGGTAAGTATTTTTATAATTGAAAAATATTATATTTAACAGTGTTCGCTAATTAGTTTACTCATCGATTACTTCTTTCTACATGATAATCCTTATTCCCTAGACTGAAAGGATAGGGTCTGGAAACGGGAATTCATCGGTGTCTGTCTGCCTGGCTGTAACAACCACAGAGACAACCGTTTCTGTGGCACGAATCACTATTTCTAAGGCACAAATTACCAGTTTTATGGTACAAACGACCATTTCCGTGCCATGAACGACCGTTTCTTTGGCACAAATGACCATGTTATTCCTTTCCGGCCGGATGGTACCAAATGGGCACATTTTCAAATTATTTCATCAAAACATTTTTCAATCTGGTGTTGAACATCGTTCTGATATAATGATAATTAAGGGCACCAATGTCACAATTTATTCATCTTTCATTCAAGATAAATGCACTTTTCTTTCTCAAAGCAGCATGATCAGAGCTAAGTGCCATGGAGAATCTCCACAGTGAGAACTATCACTATTCCGAACATCTAATAAAAGTCGATATCCAAAGTACCAACTGCAAAACTTTTGTTGATAGATTCTCTGTTTCCGTGGCTATTAATGACAGTGTTTCAATAATGAGTTATATAAGAAAAAACAAGAATGTTACCTTTTGATCACACCCGGACGTAACGGTAAAAACATTTATCTTTTTTCTAACTAAAAGAATTTGATGGTTTGTACTGTTTCTTAATCCATACCATGAATCTAATACAAAGACTATGTTTCTACCTATTCTTTCGATGCCTCAACTTAGTTATTGCTAGAATACTGTGAAATGTCACGGAATTATGCAAAATGTTTTCTATTTTCTTGAGATAAGACCTAGAATTTATAGATGCTCTGGGCGTTTTCGAAACATCCAACAATGATTGTGAAAGATAAGATATAATAGAGTTCGAAAACTCCCAGAGCTTCTCTAAATCCTGAGTCTTATATCAAGAAAGCAGGCAAATTTTGCACAATTCCGTGATGTTTCACGATATTCTATCGATAATTCAGCTGAGGTATTGAGAGAAGATATCGAAACATAATCTTTGTTCTTGTTTCATGGTATGGATTAAGAAAAAGTATAAATCATCGAACTCCTTTAGGTGGAAAAAAGATCGATTTTTTGCATGCCTGTACCATTATGGCCGGATGTGACCAGAATATAACATCAAGTGGTTTTGTGACCCGTCATCTTCCCAAAAGCTGATACTAGATTTTCAATATCTACGAAGTGATTGTAATCTAAATACAATGGAGAATATTTTATGCACTCGTTCTTCCGGTAGCCGGTCAGAAAGGTTTAATGACACAAGCCACCAGTTTTATGGCGTCTATGATGCTTGAATTCATGGGAGGGGAAAGCCGAATGACTCCCTCACAGTGACCCAGCCCAAGCAGTATGTGCCTCCTATAGTATTTTGAAGCTGCTATCGCATAATCTCTGAATCTAGTGGGTTAGTAGCTAGGTGAGACCTAGCCCCCCACCTTCCCACTAGCCATGCAACGAGTCCGAACTTTTTATAGGGTTTGGTGACCGAATCCTATACAAAAGTTCAGCTTGTTGCATCCTTACTCGCCACCTCTGAAAACGTTCGAGCCCCCTGACATGATTTTTGAAACACGTTTCTGATGTACTAGAAGATTTGAGATTCCTGCCCCAATTTTAAAGCACCAGTTGGGCTGCTTCCCCTCTTTGTGTTTCGCTTTGCCTTTGTGCTCTCTCTCATTCACTTTCGTTGGAAATTTCTCGTTTTTGCCTTGTTCTTGCCTCGTTTTCCCTTATTCCACCCCTCAGTGTCTCATATGAACTTATCCGCTCGTTTCTTTGAAACTGCAGGATCATATTCTGACACAAGCAACTAAGTTCTTTCAAGTTGACGCTTTTCCAGTCGTAACCCCGATCAGTGTAGGGCCCAGAGAATCGACTTTCGATGTTGATATACATTACTTGTTACTTACCACTTACTGGTACCAGTAATGGGAATATGACACCCCTAATCAGAAGGTGTGACATCCTCTATCAAATGATACCAAATCTTTCTCAGCCAACATCTTAGTCGTGCAAAGGGACGGACGAATTATATCCCTAATATTAGTCATATAACCATCTGAAAGTATTGTGTTCAGTTCAAGCTTTTTGGAGGATATCCTTTATTGAGATACAAATTAAATAAAAGGACAAGGACTCACTAGGGCACTTCTTCAGACTAAAACGAGTTAACAAGTTAATTGAAGGACAAAAAACGTTGCTCATTAAATGGTTGAAATTTATACACGAGTAAATAATACGTCACCCCTTATCATGTACAGCATAAAGCCCAACAGAATATAATTGGGAAATAGAATGCTAAGAAGAAACATAGCTATGACATTTATAATTACTTATACTTAAATTCTTTCCCTCTCTATGTAAACACTTCAGAGTGTAACATCATTAAATAAACCATTTACAAAACAAAAATGATTGTGTTCAACACAATGATCATGCGCCAGTTTTTTCCCTCCGATATTTTAATCTCATTCTTCGGAATGGAGAACTGTCTCTTAAACGATACGAATACTGATCAGTTTGCTTTCTAAGAAGAAGAAAAGTGAATATAAATTCCTCCATGGTACATGTTGGATTGAATGTGTGAGTGAAGGTAACATTAGAGACGTCTTTGTTGGATGTGCTATCACTACGAGGCTGATTTTCTGGTGGTGGTAGTATTGCATGATGTCTAGGTCTTTGTGGTGGAGGAAATAAAATTTGATGAGGTGTCTCATTTTGGCTCTTATCGTCCCCGTGCTTCGACTATTAGTAAATTTTCAAAGATAAATTACCTAACAGTGTGTTTCTTCTTTTTTATTGTTACTTTGGCAGGCTACTTTTCTCGAGTAACAGACTCACAGTAGTCAAATGCTGCTGTTTCACTTGTGTTTACCATTCGCAAACCTAGAGTGTGGTTTGATAAAATTGGAGAATATCTCCTTTCAACCACCGAAATAATTTCTTGTACCAGTTTACCAATTCCATTTGCGCTTACTACGTAAACAGTCCTATCATTTATAGAGATCGTGAACAAAAGTTTGTCTTGTGACCATTCCCAATCCATAATAGAGCCCGGAGTCATGATTCGGACTGCTCCATTGCAGAAGTCAGAAGAACTCTCATTTTGAAAATCAGAATGCGGTTTGGAAAAGTTAATTTTTTCTAGAACTAGAGGTTCACTGACATATACTATATGAAACCTTTCGAGTTTAGTCGATAAAATAACAATGTGAGGTCGATAAAACTTGTCACAGTGACTGCATGATACCTTTGTACGGGCGAGTCCAACAAAATAGTCAGTAGATCGAAATCTCACAAGTTGTGTGCCTCCTCTCAAATATCCGGTGCGAGCATTGATTTTCTCACCTGAAATTATGTCGCATTTATTATCCGTTTGGCATTCCAAAATCGTTAGAGGTTTATATGAATAAACAAAGTGCAGACTTTTGTTCTTCACAAATGGGCTCCAATTTTTTTCTGTGTTCAAAGTCACACTGTTGTGAACGCGAAATGGCGCTTGATACCCTGCTGACAGATTATACCCCCAGATTTTTCTGCGCTTATCTAGGTCCACCATGTTGAATGTAAGGATTAATTCATTATTCTCATGCAAAACAATGCGTGGATCTTCCGGTCCTAAACAACCAGTTTCAGTCTCAGGTTGAATGATTGGCAGAACACCTGGTAATTTGAGGAGTTTTTTCCCGTTTCCATTCCATTTAAACGAAGTTCTTCTATAGTTGGAAGTTAAGGCTTCAACGTATACATAACTTCTATCAGGATTACAGGCTTCATAGCATACACGTTTTGCGTACCACATCCGAGTAAAAGTTAAAAATAAAACTTCGTTTGAACTAGTTATAATTTTGACGCTAGCTGCTGACATAGATCCCCAATGTCGTGCTTGCTCATATATTGATATGTTCGGATCAAAAACATTTTGCAACTCTCTAGAGTTATGCAGAATGAAACGGCTGATATCTGGGGTGATGTCAGCCTCCAGTTTGAAATTGATAAACGAGTTGGCATTGAAGGCCCAAGTGGCTTTTTCAAATAAAAATAATATCTTAGTTTCAAGAGCATCGCCATCAGACACAATCCCTTTCTGCGTGGCAGAAGTCACTTGATATGAAAATTTTCTGGAGACATTTCTCAATAAACTCACAGTGATTAGTAAAATAATAATACTAAAAAATCGAAAGCGAACATTTAATACGTGACGGAGAACCATCTGCAAACATTAAATAAATTCATCTTTTCTCCGACTTCGATAATACTCAATCGCTATGTATAACTAACGTAGCGAATTGTCAAACGGACACCATTCGCAAATAGAGTGGGTGTCCTTTAATGTGTGAGTAAGGTTGTTAGCTAGGAGGCATTGTACCTAAGTCCTTCCCCTTTTCTGCATAACGTTGCTTAATCTATCTCATCGAGTTAGGTGTAATTTCTCTATTTCTTTATTCTTGTCTCATTATTATCTGTTACAACTGCTACCGGAACATGACGACATGACTACAGAAGGAAACAAAAGAATAATCTACCTTCGCATGGAATGAAACCATGCATCTCCTGCTTTCCGGGCAGTCGTATTAACCACTGTACTAGAAAGGAGTTTATATCCTACTGTTTGCTTCGTCTTGCGAATGAAGGGAACACTTCAGTTCATAGCATTAGTTGATATTTTTATAATACGTAAGTACATCTTAATTAGGAATAAAACGAAAGTTTCAATTGAAAAGTATGAACCGTTCTGGATATATGGGCAGTGTAACTATGAGCGGGTGGGTCCGATTTCGAGTAACTTACAGGAGAGTACTTTCCACTAAAGTTTCATTTGCTAAACAACAGAAAGAGTTATAACAGAGATTTTGTTACTATACAGGCTATCGACGATCAAATATCTGTTCATGAGAGCGATAGTGCCTTATTTACTAATATCTTCCAGTTCGTATCATATAACATTTTCAGAAAGCATGGTTCCGTCGACGAGGCTAGCTTTCGAATCTGTATGATAGACCAATTCGATAGCAGTATGATTTGAAAGAGAACACAAGGCTACGTCTGTTGGCGTTTTCAAAATTTTTTGTCAGATTAAACTTAGGCAATGAAACGCCTTTAAAAAAGACTAGAATGGCTGAATTAGTGTTCGATCTTATCCCAGGTCAAACACGTAGGGTAGGAACCTGCGTGATCCATTGCTTTCCTAATGAATTATGAAAGCAGGATCCTTGAAAAGGTTCATGTTACTAGTTCCCGTGCATTTCCTTCTGATTTCAACCACCGTAACTCACACGTGGATATAGTCCCCGTTCCCAACATGGGTTTCTGTCACGGATAACCTAGTTTCTGTGCCGTGAGAAGATACGGGTTCAAATATGATCGTTTCCCAAACTAGTTCCTGAGTCACAGATAAAGTAGTTCTCCCCATGGCACAGAAAACGGTCACGATCCACTCGTTTCCGATTCCTGTCTGCATACTTCTATCCTTAGCATAATTCGAACACTGGATTAATGAAAGAACAAGCAATACGCATCTCACTACTTATTTTTGTCTTAGCGATTAATCAGGCATAGTTCTAGAAATCTTTGGAAATTTTTTGAACTATCTTAACACCAACTCGAACTAAAACGAATGGAAAATCGGAAAAATCACAGTAGCTATTGCTTCGGCTCTTAATAATTCGGAGCGAAGCATTTGCAGATATTTTAGGTCATAACTTGCCACAAAAGAGACAAATCATATGTTAACTCCGGTCTTTTCGAGACCCATCTGGATCTTCGGTCTAGTAAGTAAAGTTTCTAAGATCTCAGAGTAAATTCTTTTGTTTTCTTCGTAAAATCATGGAAAGTACAAAGAAACACATTAGAAAATGTTTAATTCTCACCATAATACTTCAACTATTGCAGAAAATAAACCTTTCTAGAAAATAGCTGCTGTGACCAGGCAGACGTTCAACTAGTTTCAGCCAAGCTTCTTCAAATTTTGCACTAGCCATTTCAACAACCATGAATCAGGCCTTGCATCCGATCTATGTCTCACGAAATCAAATTTTATCTGTCGGAAACATTGATACCCAGCCTGGGGATGAATGCCTATCTAAAAAAAGATCGTAAAAGATATTCAAATTGGTTTCCATTCTACCAGTCTCAAAAAGAGTTGCAAAGACACGGGAACAACGCCAACGGTCATAGAAGATCTTTCTCTACCTAGGTCGATACTCAGATCTCAAAAGCACCTTAAAATAAAGATTTTCAAAAACAATGATCGTTAAAGATGGTTAAATTTAGTTTTATATTAGGGTCTCAAGAAGACGAATTAATACTTGGAATTTTGGCGATAGATCTCAGAAGACCTTCATACATGAGTGGGATTTTGATCTTCTGAATATAGTAAGAATAATAGCTCCCATAGGCTTATCGCCTGTTGGGGCCAGTGCGAGGGTCAACGTGCTCTAGTTTCTATCGTCTTTTTCTTTTTCCGGACGGCAGTATCTGCACCCCTTTCCGTCTAACGCTTTCCCCTATTCATGTAGGGCTATCGGTTTACATAAGTACCACATGTTAGTGACATATATGTTGGGTGTTTTTTCGATTATGCGTACTGACTAACGACGTAATCAATACACTATCGAATGAGCCATCCGAAACAACTACCCATTAGTGATTTGTTCAAGGTCATTCCATGGGTGATAGTACTGAGGTTTGATCACAATATCTTGTCAATATGTGTCTAACAACGAAACCACTCAGCCATGGTGGCGATCTTCTGAAGAATGACACTAAATGCTTCCGATGAACCGTACAAACGGATGTATATCCCTGATTTGGCGATGGTGAACAAGTGATTTCGGGCTCATTTCTTTTCGGAAACGCGAATTTTCTGCGGATAATTCGGTCTGTTCCTTCATAGTTCCTGAAATGCTCCTGTTGAATGAATTATCCGGAAACTTCCGTTTCCGGATACAATGATTTTCCCACCGAATTAGTTCTTCAGTGTTCCGATCTTATTTACGGCCGTTTCCAGTGGGAACTTAGCTAGAACTTACCGGAACTTACCGGAATGTTTCCTGCAGGATCCAGTTTTAGGAATGATGGAACTGTTATTACGAAGAATTAAAAGTTTTTTTACGCCATCTACACTGTGAAAAGAAGATGCCACACCAAATCTTTCAAGGTTCAGATTTTTGCAGCGAAATTGAAATCCTTTGAGGTTCTGTACGATCAAGATATCGTAGAGATCATTTTGCATATTTCTGCAAAACGATTTTTGCTCTACAGCCTTCCGACTAAATTCAAAACTCGATTATTTCATGCATGCATATCTCCTTTAACACCTACTCCAATATACCTAAAAATCTGTCAGACAGTTCGGGTCTTAACTACTATCGTATGTAAATATTTCCAGCTTTTTGGCCTCAAAACGTTTTCCCGGAATCTCTTTCGATATTTTCACCGCTCTTTCTATCAACTCTCACCTATTCCTAAACCCTTGTGTATCCTCAATCACTTATTTCTATACCTCAACAATTACAGATATTCTTAACTAGAGCCATGACAAGTACAAGTACAGCAAGTGGAATTATTTTCTTTGTGATTTAAAAAATGTACTCGTTCTTCTACTTGTACTTTGAAAAAAGTACTTGACACTGATACTTATACTTTGGAAAAAGTACTCGGCAGTTATATCGGATGCATCGTAATGAATGCAACATCTTCGTGCGGACTACTTTTCCCAAACTAAAAGTATAAGTACAAATACCAGTGCAAGTGCAAGGGCCAAGTATTTTTGAAAGTACAACTACAATTATTCGCAAATTATACTCTGTACTTGGTAGTTATACTTATTCTTCGAAAAAGTAAAAAAGGAACAAATACAAATACTTTCGTCCGAGCTGTGTTCGCAACCCTTTGCTTCTGTTAGCTCTGCATATGTAGAGAATGAAAAAGACAAGCATTGTCACTGTTGTTATGTGCTGTTACGATGAAAAAGTGACTTTCGCGGGAATCGAACCCACACCTGCTGCTATCTGAGCAGTCGTCCTTGCCAATTAGACTAGAAGGTGCATCTTAATCATCGTTTAGCGCTAGTTTGATTTGACACTGACGCTAACAGTTTCCATATCTAACCTTTATTTCTAAACAATGGAGAGAAACGATACTATATAGAATTTATTTATTGGAAAATCTAAACTCTAAAAAACGTTTCGTAGATCTTTGCGCGATACTCAGAAAGGTTTTAATTTCATTACACATATCAAATCCTGTTTAGGTTTCGTAGTATTTTGAGAAGCTTCATGTCGTTTCTTACCATTTTCAAAAACCGTTTTGGGTTTCGAGCAAACATGCAAAACCTAGATAGTTCCGTGTGGCAACTTTTTTATTTTCAGTGTACTTGGGTATTTCTGATGAAAGCACGTGTCAAATAAACTTCTAAATTCGGTTCTTGGAAGGTGCGCATGGAAAGATGCATACGAACTATAAAACGTTATCAAATATTTAACGAAGACAAAAAAAATAATATTATTGACTTTATTGTATTTTTTAAATCATAAATTCAACTATAGGGTGGATGTGGTCCCAGTATTATTGAATATAACAGCAGTAGACACAACTTTATAATGTAGAGAACCATCGGTTCTTTTATTTTGTACTCTTCTCTGTTATTTTATGGGTGACATTTTCGTTCTCAAAATGAGCTCAAGTTAAATGCGTAAAAGTACCAATTGAATCAGTTATTGATTGATCGAAATTCGTTTGTCCTTTGAAAGGATACTCACCTCGACCTATTATAGATCTCTCACCATAGTTCATATTCAGTTTCGGATAAAAATGTTCGAATATTTCCCTGTATCTTTTATTGCTTTGATTCTTTTCTACCACCAAACTAAATTGTAATATTTCGTGAGCAACTTTCCGTGTGCAACATACGTCGTGCGAAACTTTCATGTTCCCTTTTAATTCAAAATTTTCGGTTATTCGACAAGTCTGCGAGAAACAGTGAAAGATTGATTTTCTGAAACAATGACTGCACGTTGGACAAAAAATAGGGCCTACGAAAACATGATTTCAAAAGTTGATTCCAAACGGGAAATAATCCTTTCTCAACTTTCAGTACATATTTCATCATGAACAGGCGATATAATTAGAAACTTCATGGTAAAATCGACGGGAGAAAACAGTAAGCTAAAAATTATAAATTGTGCCTAGTCTCACACGTCTCAAGTATATTCTATGACCCAATTACTCGAATCCACGAATAAAGTTTTAGTGGAGTGCATAGAGTAGAGACCTGCGGGACAAACTTTTGATTGTCCCGCATCCCGTTTGTCCCGTTGACAAATAGTGTTTAGATATCGTACGGTCCCGCCAAAGAAAACAACATACCTTTTCCTACACAATCAACAGGAAAATAGAGGAGTAAAAATTTGATCGATATGAAAACAGATCGAGAAATGTAAGACTAAAGTTAATATGTTTTTAATAAAATTAGAAACTGGTACTCTCAAATAGAAATATGAATTATTAATCAGGGGTTGTGGGTGTGGCTGACTGAAGGTTGGGTAGATCGAAGATCTACACCCACACCGTTTGTTGTGTTCAAATATATTAATAAATGTTGATATTTGAGAAAAATAATACTCTCCGATTTACATAGCATATTAGCTGCTTATTCCATCTACTAAAAGGAGGGTCTTACGCCAAAATGAGCTGATTATGTTCGTTCGCATAGAACGAAAATTTGTTTTTTTGACCTCTTTCACGGAAACACCCTAAACCGTTTGTCTGACAGTTTTGGGAGTCAGGGAATCCGAATCCGGTGTTAGTTTTTTGATATATTGTTTTTGCTTTTTTTAGGCGAGGGAAAGACTTTTTTAGAAAAAGAATAGTTTTTTATAAGGGTATGGGTGTGGGCGATGATGTGTTCGGTCGTTCGGATGTGTATTTGTTTGTGTTCGTTTGTGTGGGTGTTTTGATCGGTTAGTTTTTTTATTTGGTAGCGGTAGTCGGTTTTTTTATGTAAGGGTGTTATTTTTTATCTTGTGGGTTTAGTTTTCGGTTTGAGTGTGGGTGTGGTTGTTGGTGTCGGTGTGGTTTGGTGTTGGTGTCAGTGTGGTTTCATGTTTCATTGTTGGTTGGGTATGGGTTCTTGTTCGGGATCGGAGGTTGGTGTTGTAATGCGTTTGGATGTCGTGTGGTTTTTTCTATCGTTGTGGTACTGTTCATTTTTCTTGGTCTTGGTGCGGGTGCTGTTCTGAGTGAGGTTCTCTTCGTTGGTGTAGATTTCGATGCTTTTTATCTGTGTTGATGAGGTTTTCTCGATGTCGTGTTAGTGGGTTATTGGTTGGAATGGTTTTTTGTTTGGGCGATATCTGGTCTGCGAACATTAAATGAATAAGGTTTAATGTTAGGAAGAATTTCGACTGTTTTATATGTTTGGTTAGTTTGAAAGATTTTGATTTTTTTTTCTTGACAATATCTGTGGTTAAAGACGACGATTGATACTGTTTATGAATCGGTCATTGTACGATATTTTTATCAGCTGTTTACTGATGGATGTAAGTTGTTATTGGTTTCTCGGAGGATGGTAGTTTTCATAATATCTTTAGCTTCATATTGAGTAGTATTTTGGTGATTTGTGGAGCACCTAAGCTGCTTCTTTTCAATGGAAATTTTGAATTCTAGAAGTAAATAGTTTTTTAGGAAAGATCAACGTTCAGTGTAGTAGTTTTTATTCTATAGTGTGTTTCTTCGTTGCTAGGAATCGGCTTACAAAGGTGAGCACCTTTTTTAATCACCTACTTTAAGACGGTATCGAATTATAGTTAATCAGCGTTCTCATTCATGGGTTATCAAAGTTGTTTTTCGGTACAGTATTGAATGCTTCAGATAAATATTAAAAGTAAGAATCGAGATGTATACTCATTAATAAAATAAGGCTAGAAGTGTTCGAGCAACGATCGAAAAAAACATCGGAACCATTCTCTTTCACTTTTTGGTTTTTGTGGTCGAACGTATTTTCTGGTCTCCGTACTATTCACACAAGTAGCGCGGCGTTACCGTCGCTAACCCTTTACTGACAGGATTTGATGTTGTTGAATGAAGGATACCAGAGCAAGAAAACACATGAAAGGATCTGCTTATACACAAGTGAAAGAAAAAAGTTAAGAGAATAGTCAATGTCCAAAAAACGTCGAATCTCTCGATAGTTTTTGTTGTCTCTTTATTTCACCTGTACTCAGTATTTCTGCTTTATTCTGTGTATCCTGAGCATATTCGCTATATCATTCATACCGTGAGTTTTCTCTGTACATGTTTCGAATCCTTAGTACTCATAGCAAGGGGGAAACATCTTTTTCGTCGTTTTTGTAGTAATGAAATTTTGGCGTAGATTCTGATTTTGTCCAAATTTTGTTGTACTCCTAACTACTCCTTTGTGTTGTTCGTCGATTCGTGGCAGATAAAACATTTTCACATCTGTTACTGAACTTTGTGGAATTATTTCCCGGGAGCCTCATTTTCACTGTTTTTTGTACAATTTTGAGAATTTCGCTTGGTTGCAATGGAGTTTTGTAAATTTTTTTCGTACTCCTAGCTACTCCTTGATGCTCTTCATGAATTCGAGAACAACTCAATATCCTCACAGTCACTTTGGAATTTTGCGAAGCTTTTTCAGTTCCAAAAGCTCATTTTGGCTGGGATTTCAGTTAATAAAATTTTCATATCTAACCAATGAGTTTCTCTGCGTTTTTCTTGTACTCCTAGGGACTCCTTCAGGCCTTCTATTTGTTGATATTCTCCATTAGATTATACAAGCTTGCTTTTATCTAGAAAACTATAAAGTCCAAAAAGCATGATGTTTCCCCCTTGACTCATAGCGTATAATATATATTTTGTTATTAGCTCCAGCACTGCAANGAAGTATTAAAATGTTTCAATGTTCGCATCGAGCGATAATATATAAAAATCGTCATGTGACATGAAAAACTACAACACGTCGCTAGTCAGATGAATGCAAATATTAAAGGTTCAACCCGAGCAACTTTTTCTCTTATTTTATCGAAGAAACAACTTAAAGTTCAGTAAATAATAGTATTGTTCTATTTTATTGACTGTAATCATTTAGGGTGAGTACCTCTATCCCACATTTTAATTCCCAACCTAGTTCATTCTTTTGTAGAACATTATCGAATTGTCTGCTTGATACACTGAAGTCGAGCAACAGATAATCTAGCTTTTCTATCGGTGAAATGGTACCCAGGAGATAATTTCGATGCTTGGATCCGATTGGTTCCGGTCGGAATCCAATCAGACTTCATTCGGATTGCATAGGTTCTTTTAATAAAGCTAACGAAATCCTGTCGGAATTCGAGAGTGAGATTGTCTTTCCCTTCCTAGTGTTATACCAGAAGGTACTAATTAGCATTTAACGCAGAAAATAGGGTTCACTCATCGTGTCAGTTTATACACCCGTCTCCCGACACGCGCTTGAATTACGCCGACTTATCGGATGCGATACGAACCAATCGGATCCGGTATCGGATTAGTTCACCTGGGTAACAGAGTGTGCTCATCTAGACAACTATCGTTTTCAACATTAGCAATACGAAATATCACTTGATTTAAGCAGTAAGAATTTCATCGAAAAAGTCCTATTCCTTGAAATTTTTAATTCCTCATGGCTTGCGTAACTGTGTGATTCATTAGTTTCTTTGTCGGAGGAACTTTTCCTACGCACAACACATCAACTACTAGTAGAAAGTTTTCCCTCTCCCCACTTTAATATCATTCACAGCTTTGACTGTGACTCTGAACAGGGGCGTAACTCGGCTCTCAAAGTGGTAGGAAAGGGTAATGTAGCCACCATATTGATATAGGTTAGATTTTTCAACCTTTACGCCCAATTAATAAAGGATGTCTACGTAAAAGTTGTTTCACCTCCAACCACCCCCCCCCTCGTGTCTAAGTTTCTTCAGTTTCGAAGGCCATTTCACCCTTCAGGACGTCCAGTTTATAATTTCTGTTTTCGTAGAAGCTCACTTGTTCAAGAATACGTCGCGTGGATCTCTACTATTGGTATCAATCTTCTATTGACCTAGGCGATGCTTGATCTTTGATAATTCTGAACGCCTCTTTGGAAAAGAACATTCTGGATCTTTTATTATGTTCTAACGTAAAAGCTTTCCGGAAGGACCTTGTATTTAATCCCATATTCTTTCATAATTATTAATCAAAAGAGTATTATAAGAAGCCGTGTCATCTTTTCTTAATTTCCTCCTGATTTTATGGTTTTAAGGGCACAAAAATTATTTTGAACGCACTTTCTAAAGATTTCAGGCTCAAAAAATAATCTAGACATAATTTGATGGAAATGCACTAATTAAATTTCACGATTGTAACATTTGTAGATAAAACTTGGAAAAGACACCACTGGCCATCCGTATTTGCACTGTTCTTCTTATATCGAATTCACTTCTTACTTATGTCTTTACTTTCACTTATACATTCAAATAAGTGTTATTATCATTTTTTCTTTACCTTCGGATCAAATAACGCTCACGCGGAGCGGTGCTAGTACACTTCGTCGCACGACACATCGTCGCAGTACATTTCGTCGCAATGATAATTCTTCACGATAATTTATCGTACATAAACGAAAGAATTAATTAATTGAATTACGGAAATTTAGATTGGTCTGTTATTTAATTTTCCCACTTGTACAATTTTATCTTTATCTGATTGCTCAATAATGTAAATTTAAAAAAAAAGAAAAATAGATCCATCCAATGTCTCATCGTGTATTTTAAATTGATACTAACAAAATTCCTAGATTTGTTTCCGCATTGAATTTCAAGGAAGTTAATCAAACAAAAGCATATTTCTCTCATATGAGAAATACCTTCGAACTGAAAGATTTTTTGCGATCCAATAAAGAATTCAAAGCATTTCACCCAAAGATGTTTCGAAAAAACATATGACCATAGATGGAATACGACATTAAAAAAAGATACTCTAGTTTTCAAGTTTCGTATATGCTTTTAAAAATGAATGCTTAACTTGTAGCTATCTTGAACGTTGTAAAAATCAAGTAAACTAAGTTTTTTGCATAAAATTGGTCGACATGAATTTATAAAATTTATTTAAACTTAACTTTTTCAATATAAACGAAGTTAGCTTGGTTGAAAGAATTTTTTCTTTAATTTGATAATCTACTAAATTCAAAGACGCCGCACCTGCACATAATAATTACATTAAAACAACAACATGCCAGAATGTATGACGATTATTTTTTATTTATAGTCACAGCATGAAAAATTGAAACCAAAACGAAAATTTTTTTAAATTAATTTATATATTTATCCATATACTTTCTAATCATCAACAGTTACTTCAGAGATATTGAGTGAATGATGAATTTCAAACGAGAGGGAGTTTCATCTTAGTTAGTCGTAGTTTTCCTTAGGTCTAAATTTTCTCAGAAATCATTTTCTTGAAATACTTTAGTTTTATTTAATAGTAGATTAGTTGAACTTTAAAAAAATAATTTTTCAAACAGTATCAATAGAACAAACTTATTTTCTAATCTGACTGCATATTCTACCCATTATGTTACTGTAATAATTACATGGTAGAGTATAAATTAATGTAATTAATTGTGTAACATACTAAACAGAATGACTTAATCCAATTAACTTCATGTTTTCGTTTAAATACGATGAATTTATCTCAACTACTTATCATCGCGACGAAGTGAGCGGTCACCAGCGGGACGCGCTTGACTCTCGGCTAAATATTAGGGTTTTTATTATCGTATACTGCTTTAGAGTTCTCAGCAAAGCTAGTGACCAACGTCTGAGGAAATATGGAAGTGGTTTTGAATATCGATTTTCGCTTAAATGCCGTTATATTCGTTGGCTTGCGGGTTTTTGTGATACTTTTTCTTATAAATTACCCAATCGAAGTAATGTCCGCATAATAATATCAAACCGAAATCTAAATGAACAGTACTAAGACAGCAGTATTCACATGTCCAGAGACAAGAGATTACTTTCAATTTACAGAAAGAATCACCAAAGCAAGTAAATCGACAAAAGCTAGGGGTGCAACAAATCCAAAGCCTTGGGATTTGGGGCAAATAGATTTGGATTTGTTCTCGACTGTGATTTGGATTTGGGTTTGTGTTTGGTCTTAACTTATCCAAATCTGATGAGAATTTTTAATATAAAGTCTCAGAAGGGAGAGAAGAGTAACAATTCTTAGAGGTTCATATAAAATTGTTTAGATTTGGTATAAATTTGTGATTTGTTCTGTATCATTATTATTAGGATTTGGGGAGGATTTGGGATTAAGATTTGGTTTCAATGTAGCACGACTGAAAAATTTGACTGATGTTAGATCGAAAACAAATTATAAGTCCAAATCCAAATCTAAAACCCAAACCCAAATCCGAGTCCAATTCCACATCCCAAATCCCAAACGTATCACCAATCCCAAATCCCAAATCTACGCTGGAAAAAAGTAATATACACAATCCTGTGATCCAAATCTAGGCGAGATCCACAGCTAGGAACTCAGTTCTAACCACACCCCAAATCCAGAAAACCAAAAACAAATCCAAGTCCAAACCTCAGAGATTCGTTGACAAATCCCAAATCCATTCAAGATTTGTTGCACCCCTAACAACAGCAACGTGAGGACAAACCGTACTCCTTGAAAGGTCTAATTAAAATTCGCACAGTTAAGAGCACATTAAATGACAACGCTATTTACTGGTGTTCGCTACAAAGATTCAAGTTGACTGGGCTCCTGGATTAAAACAAATCATATTTGAGCAGGCTTACAGTCAGAATATGGAACTTGAGTGACGCTCCTACTCAAAGTAATCATCAGATGAGAGAGATGATTTTAATATACCTGCATAAATTTATATATGTCAATGCACACCGGCAATTGACATGTAACAAAAAAACCCTCATCTTATTTCATTCAAGTAGATCTCGAATCCAATGAATCTAAATTCTTGGCGTGATGTTTTCCGTCATATCTTCTACTCAGCATACTGTGCACATCCAGCAGAATCGTTCTCAAATTTCATTCGAAAATACTTCTTAGTTTGTTTTCCAGCTCTGGTTTCTATTGACACTGGCTACACATAGGCCATAGATATTTTCCAATGCTTTTTAACATCCCGAATTGTTCTCTTAATGAATTTCACATGGTAGCAGCTACCCAGGCAGACAAGCAAACGGCTGAAACGGCGTTTAAACACACTGATATGTAAATCATTAAAAATGTTTGATTAGTCACCAAAAACGCGTTAATCATAGTTTACGAAAAATCTCATTTTAACGCTTTTCAGGTATTTTAACGCGTTTTCGGCGACTAATCAAACATCTTTAACGATTTGAGTGTTTCTCACTAAAATGTCTATAAACGGTCGAAAAATGTTTCATCGACGATTACAAAACTGGTGAAAACAATGTAGACTCACACGAAAAATAAATTTCTCTGAAATCTACGCTGGAAAACGATCTTTATTTTCTTCACATATTTTCGCTAGACTTGAAACACTTTCTGTTCAATTGATATCGGGAAATGTATTGATGACAGTTTCGTGGAAAGCAGTTCTATTATTGAAAATATTTTTTAATTATTCCGGTGTAGATCATATTCGAACTAGGGACTTTGGATTTCACTCACCTGATGCCATTGAGTGAAGTATACTGTTACCAATACACAAATCGAATGTCTATATATCTTGAATTGCGTATGCGCTTTTTAAGCTTGAAGTAAATTAAAACTCCAAGAATTTACGTTTAAAATAAATTAAAATATTTCTATGCTAAAGCATTTAAAATAATTTTATACAAAATATTTTCAAGTCATATTTTCGAACGTGACTTCTATTCGTATACGAAAACATTAATAAATCGATAACATTTTCTTTAACGTAGATAATCTTGTGAATTCGACAAACATAATTGTTCACTAAGTACGTTGAATTAAAGAAATCAAGGTAAATACGAATGTATATACTTGAAAAATTTTTCTTCGTCGTTCACAAAGAACAAAGAACAACTTCACCGGAAATAAGAATAAAAAATTCTTTTCGATAAAATTACTAGATATTTTAGTTTATTTTTTAATTGTATTATAGACACGCCCACTTTTAATCTCTTCAAGGGATTCAACTATGTCAGAGTTCATTCATCGTGATTTCAATCAACCACTGGTTGAAAATTATCGTTTCAAGGAGATTTTAGTCGGTGCTAGGCGAATTCGTCGCGAGACAATTCGTCGCAGACTATTCGTTGCGGACAATTCGTCGCAGAGACAATTCGTTGCCGGACAGTTCGTCGCATGGACCATTAGTCGCGGGACTATTCGTCGCATTGTAATTACATTAATAGGATGTGTAACATGTATTTTTTCTTGATTGGCTTGAATAAAACATGAGTCCTTGATTGAATAAACTATCGAATTTCG